>JAHZMV010006970.1:0-17913 GCA_027743765.1 Coecobrya sp. COE2
CGTTACTATTGTGTATAATCATTCATTGTCAACAATGTGGAGTATTTAAATTTTAAAAACATTTTTTATTGTAAAACGTAACAATTATTTGTAAGAGAGCCTAAAGAGAGCTGTTGAGACTACTTGTAACGATTCAAAATTTAGTATTGTATATTGTTTTTCTCTTAAAGTTGAAGGAAGACATAAAGAAGTGGAGAACAGATCATTCATATTATTGTTATTATGCCAGGACATTGTGATTCTGAAAGTGGAATTGATTTCAAGGCGTCGATTGGAAGAAGAAGTGTGCTAAAAGTTGTCTTGCTTTCTGCAATACTAAACAATTATTTTTCTAAAGTACGAAAATAAGAATGCGGAAATATTATGCTTTATCCAATTTATGAAGCTGGAGCTTCAGCTTTTTTGTCTAAGGCTTCTTTGGCTGCTTTCTCATCAGTTTCCTTTGTCTTTCTCTTGGCACGAACGGGATCTTGGAAGCACTGGGAGAAGGGGTCGCCTCTGTAGCCGCTCGGACAGCTGCGTCGGGCCGGCCCGACAGAAGTTAAAGTAAAACCAAAATTTTAAGCAAAACTTCAGATAAAAATTATTATAATTAAGCTCCTCATTGGTACAATGTTGTTAAAGCTCGTACCTGCAGACAGCTCCGCGATTTCTAACTTCACAACGGGCATTCACACCGCATGCATTTCCTGCCCTACACGGGTCTTCACATTTGAAGTTGGAACAGATTCTGTTGTGTGGGCATGACGCATCCGATTCGCACTCTCCACGCCTGCAGTTCACTAATGCATCGCCCAAGAAACCTGAGATAAAGCAATGTAATTTTGAAATTGTTGTATTGCCTGAATTTAATTAACACTTTAATAAAGAGCAAATTCAAACCTGGTGGACATCTGTCGGACGGACGTAGTTTGGTATTTAGATGAAATAAAAAAGGTAAAAACCATTTAATTGCAATCGGATTTAAATCCGACAAGAATGGCAATTAGATGGAATAAAAAAGGCAGAAAATGTTAAACTTGAATGCGGATTCAAATCCGACAATAATGGCGTTTAGATGAAATAAATTTTTTTTAAATAGTAAAATTAAGTGTGGACATACGTGCAAACAGGGCGGTCCCTTCCGGAGTTGTCATATCCTGGTCTACAAACAGCATTGCTACCACATGGATTAGGTGAGCATAAGTCCTGAGGTGTTTGACGGCGACATTCTGAGAATGGGTGACCTGTGTAGTGTTTGGGGCAGCTTGGTCCGGACCCCAATGGATAATTTAGAAAATAATAATAAACATACTTTTTAAGGAAAAACTGCAAACACAAATATGCATTTGATGTAATTATTTGTGTACGTACCTGCAGATAGCTTTATGATTTGTTGTTCTGCATTCCGCGTTAATGCCACATGCACCTAAATTGTTTAAATTAAACATATTTGCATTAAAAATATTATTTGAAGCTTAATATGTTTATATTTTAATGTACCAATGCAGGGATCTTTGCATTTGAGTCCAACACAGGCCAAGTGATTACCGCACTCAGAGTGGGTGGTACATTCAGGATAACATCTAGAAAGAGAGATAGATGTACAGTTTTGGCTGCTATATTTAACAGACATATCAATCAGTACCTTGTGTAGGGATCGCCTAAATAATCCTTTGGACAGCTACAGACGGCACGATGATTTCGGATCTAAAATTATAAAGAAACATTTCGAAATGGCATGCTATGATCTGAGTTTCCAGCCAAGTTCATGATGGTTTACCTCACAGTTTGCCAAGGTTCCGCACGCATTAGCCTCTGCAAGCCTCGTCTAAATAACATCGCATAAAATGTTAGCTACTTTATTCGGAATAGAGATATCGTTTGATAGAAGACTTACTTGGATCATAGCGTCTGCACCCAGTTGTTGGATTACCAGAATATCCAGCTGGGCAACTTTTTTTCGAAAAACGATAAAAAAAATTAAGCATAACTTCAACTATGAACTGTTATAATTATGGAAAATTTAAATGTGTACGTACCTGCAAACTGATCGGTGACAAGGTTACATGAAAAGAGAAAAGCAAAATATCAGTAATTCAATAGCATTATCCAACCGTGATAAAACCGTTTCATGCGACATACCAGCAACATGATTCCTCACATCACAATGGGCATTGGCCCCACATTTATTAGAACATGGGTTGATACAATGGTAGTTCTCGCAAACCCTGTGGTGTGGACATTCAGAGTCAGCTACAAAAAACAAATGTCAAATACGTTAAAATCCCAAATTTTCCAATTTGAGCAATATTAAGATTGACGTGACTTACAGGAACATTCACCCCGACGGCAAGATATCAATGGATTCCCTTGATGTCCGGGAGCACAAGTGCAGACGGGGCGGTCTGCACTGACCCTACAATCTGCATTCGCACCACATGGATCTATAATAAGAAAAGGATGGAAAAAGCGTTCCAAGACCAACTGTTTGAACAAAGAAATAATAATGTGTTTGGTATGTTGACTTACTAGGAGAACAAGGATCCGTCACTCTGATCACCCTTTAAAATAAAATTAAAAACAGTATTTTATTATGCTCAGGTATCAGAATAGAATTTTATTAGTTTTTGATCAAATTCAATTACTGTGGTGGCGGATGAGAGACAATAGCCCTGGCAACTGGTGCCGGTTGAGTGCATTGAAACAGTGGATCTCCAGTATAACCACGAGGACACCGGCAGACAGCTTTGTGATTTATGCTCTCGCATTCCGAGTTAACTCCGCAGGGACTAGGCTGGCAAGTAGGCACACACTGGTTACCTTGGCATTTCTCGGTAGATCTTTACAAAGTAAAGAAAATAACCCGATTTATTTTCTTACATCGCGTTGTCTAAATACCTAATGCTTATAAAGGTTTTACGGATCACTTTGTACCCATGCTACTTACCTGCACTCGTAATCTTGAGAACATTGTGGACCGCATCCAGTAATGGTATCTGGCTTTGGAAAAAAACCAGGTTGACACCTTGGAATACGGGAAAGATGAAATGAGAACAAATAATTTTAATTATTTCCGAGTAATAAACCATTGTGGATCAGTCAGGATTAAGCATAGTTTCCTGCGTTTTCTTACCTACAGATTGCTGCCCCTCCTGAATTTACCGAACATTCAGCTCCTGGGCCGCATGGTGAAGGCAAACATGGGTCGACAGCTTTTGATTGCAAAGAATGAGAATAATTTTTAATCTAAACAAGTTATTATTTACCATTATGAAAAAGCGAATAAGAATTGCAAAGATATTTTTAAGAACATCAATTTACTTTACTTGCACTTTGGTGAATTTAGTAGATTCCCGTTACCTTTACTGATTAAAATTTTAAATTAGTTACAGGGTTTCCGAAAATGGAAGGAAGCACGCGCATTTGCATGAGTGAAGTTTATAAGCGAAATTATTCTCGTTTTAATCGATCCTACTATCCCATTAGTATTTAAATACTGAAATATTATCAATTATCCACTTTAATGATTTACCATCACGAGAAAATTGAGCCTCTCCATGCGCTACTGAGACTTGTAGGATCAAAAGAGATCCCACAATTAGCGTGAATGGTATCGTCATCCTTGTGCAAGAAGAACACAAAATGATGTGGATTCTAAGAAAAATAAAAAGGAAATGGTAAGGAAGCTGAAGAAGTCGCATAATAAAAATGGTGACATGGCCAGTGGGTAGCCAGCCACTACGAACAACGCCAAATATATAAATACGTAAGGACATTTTTTTTCATAATTATTGACGCTTGGCACAGCTTATGGAAATGGCGATGAATAGCCATGGTGACATAATAGGTGTGATAATCAGTTGAACCCTACAACAACAAGTCCTCAAACTTGCTTTGCCTTAAACACGTCATAACATTGATCCATATTTGGACATGACGACGACATAATAATCCATCGTCCATGCGTGCCCGACTACTATAAGACCTGTGCTTACGACCATGACCTTCTTCCAAAAAAATTCAGTATATCTTTTCCCATCACAACAAATGAAGATTAACTTGCTAATATTTATTAATGCTTAAAAATTAGCATGCTTGTCACCACTAATCATCATCATCACAACTATTGCCAATGATGTTTGTCGTATTCGTCGGCGTCGCTTGTGAAGATGACTCGCAAATTTAAATAAAAAATGAATATTATTTGGACATCTGCAGGAGCAGCGGCAACTTGTGAGAAGGGTGTAGAAGGATATATAAGGAATCGATTAGCATGTCCGTGAATCCCTCTGTCGACGATGATGATTAAGAGGATACGCCCTTACATTAAAACACCCACACATGTTTCCACCACTTTTTCACTTGGTTGACTCGACTACTTCTTGAATTACGTTTTGAATTGATTTAATGACTACATGCCATTGTAATTTATTTTCATTAGGGAAATAATGAGAAATTTGGGAAAGCTCACATGGCGTTTTCACGCCTCGGGGTAGACGGGGAATAGCTTATTTTGGAAACACATAATATACGCTCTGCCTACAAAGCTGTACACGTCGTGACGCGACTCTAGCTACGCGCATGATGCATTTTCAGCACTTTCGTTTTCACAAAAAATACGGTGAATTATGTGCTCTTGATTAGAATATAAGAAATTGGAAATTAGAAAACGAAAATTTGAAATTTGTAATTTTCTGACTGATTGATGAAATTTTGAGTTTTGAAATTTTGAACAAATTTCCTTATGCATGCATTTAAAAAGCTAACTTTTAATAATTTCCTTTTCTACCTGTTAATTCAGATCCAATATAATAAACCGTGTTTCCACGCTCGGTCAAGATTTCCACGGACCACTTAAAAACAAACGAGTAACACTCACACAATGCACGAAAAACCTATATAACGCCTCCAAAATATTTTATACCGAAGCCGATTTTGCTCGGAGCTGAACAAGAATTCGTTACAGGCTCTTGCTATTGCCAGGCTGCAGCAAGAATAGAATTTAAATGGGTTTCTGTGGTGAACACAACTTATATATTAGGGACAAGATCGGTGGCCGGTCGTTGTGGAGAAGGATATGGTTTTGGAGGTGATGATGATATAATGTATTATTGTCAGTTATTGTTAGTTACCCCTTCTTGTCCATATTATCAAGTAAGAAAATGAAATCATGTAATCATGTAATGTTACCAATGCACATACAAACTCATTGGCATCAGACAGGCATCACCATCGTGACGGTGTAGTTAAATCGTTGCCAATTCTGTGTCGTATAAAGTAGCATGATTACCTCTTCTAAATACAGGTGCATACATTGTTCTTGTTATTTGGGCAAACTTGGACGCATATCACGGACGCCTTGGATTGTCGGACAAAATGAACAAATGATATGAGTGCATATACACAGCGATTTCGATCATGGTGGCGTTGTACAAATTTTTTCGCCAATATTATGTATTCATTTGTCGTGTTTGTTGCTGTATAACATTTCAACAGCCTACTTGGCTCTACCTACCTATTATTTGCACATCATGATCCGACAGGTACACTGAACCAATGACCATATTATTTCAGATAAAAATAATCCTAATCAGTAAACAGCCAATAGTCAAATTTCATTTTTGCACAGACATGTGCAAATCTCATTATGGATAGTTGCAAAAAAACGCTCTTGTTTATGGCAATATGAAATGAAAACTATTTACGAGAAAAGGTGTTTCATTCTATTCATCGGAGGATTGTTCAATATAGCCCACCCAACATTCATTGGATTATGAAGAAAAAAAATCAAGAGTTAAATCATTATTAAATTGCACAAAAAAAGCGTTTCATTGGATCATTGGGACAAAACAAGACAAGCAGCAGCAACAACAACAGAATAAAAAAAAGTTATCATCATCGTCCGATAAAAATGATCATGCCAAATTTTTGCATGAGGACAACTGGAGTTTTGTAGCAGCAGGAGCATCTTCTTCTCTCCATCTTTTTACACTTTGCAAGTCCCCCCACGCGGTTGTCAACTACCAAAAAAGTCAATAAGAAGAAGATGGGATGTTGTTGGAAAAAGAGAGATTTGCATCTCTTCTCGTTCTCTGATGTGAGTTGACGAGTGAGATAATATTGAAAATTGCAAAGGAGTTTTCTATTGGTTTTGGTATGCCAGTCTGGCAAGGCAGTCCAGAGATACATCACAACCGCTTTGATTCATTACATTGCCCCAGATAATATTTCAGCAGACGACAATTAAATGTTATGCAAAGGTATAACCAGATCGTTATATAGAAAGAGAGGAGGAAAAACAACCGTGACCTTGGCCATTGGCATATTTGGAGGTTTGCTCTGTCAGAATGTGTGTAAGTCTGGGAGAGATAATGTTGATGCATCGATATTAGCTGTATGATCATCTTCACCTTTACCTTCACTCCATTACCTAGAGATTGTGTGTGGATATGGCCAAAGGATAATAAATATTAAAAGTCATATTTGCTCTTACAATTAGTACTTTTCCTTCGTTCCTTTGACATGATTAAGTATTATAGTTATTATTATTACACTAGAAAGACGATGATTAATAAAAATTATGTATGCCCGCCCATACACACTACTCCCGCAAAGAAAAACTCAAGTCTCATTTCCGTCAAGTTATTATTATTATTAACTTTTATGATTTGGCCACCCTCCAGACGCCGTCATGCGTTGCTGTATCTGCAGAAATTAAATGTGCTACAATTTTGTACAGTGTTTTATACGTAATGTTTTGATTCCTGCAATATTTTCATATTTTTTCTCAATATTTTTTTTAAATTGTCTGGATTAGCGAATCGACCATGTTAGGTTAATTGTCCTACTCCCAAACCCAAGTAACGCTTTACGGAAGAAACAGTAATTGTATTTGCGATGCTGAAAGATTTACGACTACGTGAGATCGTAAATATTACAGTAATATTATTTTAGGATTCACGGCGCATTTTTCTCTTGGACACCCACGCCTAGACATAATTAAACTCATGAAAATGTTATTGTTTTTTTTTTAAATATTCGTTTTCGCTGGCCATTACCTTTGAAATTAAAATTGAGCCAAGAAATCAAATTACCTAGTTGAATCTAAATGGAACGAAAGCAGCATGGGCTCTGGGAATGGTTTCTTTTTAAAATGTACATGCAAAGTGTGAATGAAACGTGGTACAACAATTACATATATTTTGTACTATTAAATAGGCAGCACATCACCCCCATTATTTCCACTTCCATTAACTTACGTCCCTATAAACATGGCCAAATAAATTGGATACAGAATATATGGTAACATGTCCTAGTCCTAAATTTGATGTGCAAAGGCTTAGAAAAGATTGCATTTTGAAAAGTCCCATGAGAAAATATGACGAGGGGGTGAAATATTAAAATGTGCCCATTACTACACACCGAAAACCATAATCATATTTCAGCTCATCGCCTTCTTCACTTCAACTCCTTTTTCTGCAAATGAATATGTGGTTGTGCCCGTTCAAGGCTACTCAAAAAATGATGCAAAAAACCGGGTGGAGTAAAATAATCCAGGATTGGTGGAGGAGGAGGCTCGTTTCTTTTTGTTGCGTGCCCAAAAAAGAATTTTTCGTTGCAGAGAATTCAATCGAAAAAATTATTGATTCGTGTAAGCATATTATTCTACGACGTTAGGAAAGCCTTTTTAGAAAGAGATTTGCTTGTCTGAAAGACTAAAACTAATCCTGTCGGAATATCACTATACCTGGCCTGGGAAAACTCCTTTATGGACAGCGTCCATATTCTTCTTCACTGCTCAAATTGTTCACTTTTGTGAACCAGAAGACGGTCACATTAGCGTATGTAACGCCGACACAAAATATTGGATTTTTTTACAGAGGTTCAAGCCCAAAATGGTATTTATGAAGAGAGAATCTGGTACGAAAGAAGATGAGCTATTTGATCATCATCTCACATCATCGCCCTAGTCAATGCAATCGAGTAAAACTTCTCCTGTCATATGCACATGTAATCATCCCACAAGAACAAGCAAAACTGATGAATGTATAATAATAACTTTTCTTGATAATATTTTTAACGTGAAAAATACTAAAAATATAATTTGGCACTAGTCAGCATGTGTGCCAATAATAAAATGTGCTTACATTATTCATGCAAAACCCGACTAGGACAATTTGTGTGGTTTTTTTTCTTGGAAAACTAGTTCACACTTATAATTTCGCTAATGTGTATTTTTTCGTGTTTGCATAAAACATTATTTTTAATAGCTGATTACGCATTGCTATTTTCGGTATGCTTACATGAATTGAAATGAATTTGAAAAGCAACTTTTTCGGTTGGTTTTTAAAATGTTTGAAATTTTTATTGAAGAACCTATCGATTTTATACGATCATTCTTTCCATCATCCAGGTTTTACCATTACAGAAAATGCTACATGGCTAAATTAATTGTTAATATTAATAAATACGTTGTCGTTGTCTGAATTAGCTAATAATGATCATGAATGATAATATTTTTTTTATATTTCTTCACAAACAGTGATCACAACCAGCCGTTATACTTAGTAACCACAATTAAAGCACTGATATCATAACAGCGGACAATTATATGCCTTTTAATAACAACAAACAATTATTAAGTTAGTCCATTACATAATTAATACAAATATATGCATAGCATCTGCACTATATAAGTAATATTAGGAATTCATGTAGTTTAATTAAAAATTATAATTGTCAAAAGTTTCATTTTTAGAGAGATATTGCTTCTTTTTCTCATTGTCGGCAACATACACACTGCGCTAATAACAAGAAGACAGTTGACAGAGAAGAAGAGTAAAGAATATATATATTTTTTAGTAAAAAGTAACAAGTCTATTGTTTGAGTATTTTAAAGTCTCCAATTAGCCAGTTATTCAAAAAACCACAACCTGATCAAAAGCAACAACTATAGAAAGTCCACACCTCCTCCTATTTCCTACACGACGACGACGGGTGTGAAAGCATCCTCAAAGCCACTACCGTTATTATAAGCAATAAATAATTGCCATTTTCGCCCAATAATAATAGTAGTACCAATTACAATTATAATAACTACGTAGGCTATCAATGAATACCAATGGAATTATGTTTATAGCAGTTAATGTTGACGTAATCGACTTTTTAATATATGATGATGGGCAACAACAAAAAATGTAGCGGGGCAGGTCAACATAATGACTAATTCGTAACGACTTGTTTTTAAATATTGTAACAATTGACCATGTCGAGTGTGTGGACACGGACGCCACCGCCTGCACAAAAAACTTTATAACAGGCAGAGAGGAAGAAACAATGTGGGATGCTGTTTTGATCGCTGACTATGTACCTGTCTTGAAAAGGATAAGTGGTCAACTCATATCGCCCCATTCCATTTATCTACTACTCATATATGTATGTAGTAATACGTATATAATAAGTTCATTAAATAGCACGTGCCTTCACGAGAAAAAAATCATCCCTGACAATGAGCGTCATCATCGCCATGATCACTTTTTAGGAAGGAACTACCTCCTTTGCAAGTAATTTTTATGTAAGACAATACGCGTTCATCCCTTAAAAATAATTTAATCTTTTGTAATGATGGTAGTGTTCATGTAGTACGGTACAGAGAGAGATATTATTTTTCCTAATAAGTAAATTGAAAGTTCTGACGTAAAATGTTTCATCAAGTCATGACGTAATTAATTATATCACTGAAGAAGTACACATGCTCTTTAAGTAGGATCGACAAAGGGAGTTTGCAGCAGCACAAGGAAAAGTAGTTTCTCTCTAGTTTTTCTTGTGCTGTGCCACTGTTTACAAGCACTAGTATCATTAGTAAGTGTAATTATATAACGATCACTATTTTGTTATCAGTACTATGATTAATCTTGTTGCTTTTCTTCTTTCTTAAATATACTTTTTTTATATGACGAAGCTCATTGGTACAGCCTAAGGTAACGTACAACATTTCAAGTGAAGTTCGCAGTGTGGATATAGTAATATAAATATAATTTATGTATGTAATAGTGTGTTTCTAATATGGCAACTATATAAATTGGAAATAGTACGAAATATTTTTTACTAGTTGTATTTTTTTGGGTATATCTTAAGAAAAAGAATTAGGAAAAAGCCCCTTCTTCGTCTTGCTGGTCAGAGTGAAGGAGGTGGTGGTGTTTGTGTTGCTGCTGACTAGACCGTGACGACAGGGGTGGAGATGATGACGACTCGTGCAGACTGTCGTCCACCAAGATGCGCTCATCGTCAGCAATTTTATGAACTCGCTGGTATTTTTTGGTGACGGATTCCTTATACCATCTTCGGAAGGCGGTTAGAAGAACGCAGGAAACGACTAGTACACTGCCAAGGTAGCTATACCAGTCTGGGGTGTCGTGCAACAGGGTTATCTGGTAGAAGAAGGCCAGCACAATGTCAAAGGTTCTTGTGACAGCGATCGGTAGGGCATTTTCGGACTGGAGAGCTTTTGTGAGGAGGATTTGACCCATGAAGCCGCAAAATCCAATTCCAATGCATTCCATCACAGCGGTCCATGTTCGAGGTAGCGTGAACCCGTCCAGAGCTATAGTCAATACAGCACCAAACATGGCTAATATGGAACTGAACCAAAAGACTACAACGCTGTAGTGAACTTGTTTCAGTTGTCGGAGAACGATAAACGCCAAGGCGGTGAGCATGGCGGCGATGAGGCCACAGATAGTACCCACTATTCCTGTCCAGGTGCCGGTGCTGATAAAGGTAAATGACGGTTTGGAGACAAGGAGAACTCCAACAAGTGTCAAGGCAATCATGGAGACGTCGAACCAACTGCACACCTCGCCCAGGCAGATGCAAGCAAAAATGCTGACAAAGACTGGACTTGTAAATATCACGGTAGCGGCATCTGACAACTCAATCAGGTGAATGGAAGCAAAGCCCATGACTAGGGCAACTGCTCCAAGAACCGCTCTGGCCAGTAGAAGGGAACGGCTTCCAGATGGCCCCATGAAACTGTTTCCCGTAGAGATAACGATGGGGGAGATTAGTATTCCTTGAATTAGTCCGCGTACTGCTAAAAGTTCCATTGGATGCAGATTTGAGATCTTGACGATGAGCGCACTTGTTGCAAAAAATACACAGGATATTGCTGCAAGTAATATCCCGATAGAGCACCTTCTTCCAGTTCTGCCACCTTCTGTGGACGATGAACCTGCTATCATGGGATCTCCATTGTCCTCATCTTGGGTATCTTGTGGGGGTTCCATGGCTCCACATTCCTTTATTAATGCACTGCTACTTGAACACGAGTCCCGAGACGAACTTTGACTGTCTTTTCCAAACGAGGAATGTTTTCCGTTGCGTGTAGGTCTTCTGTTGTTTCTTGTCGATTTTGTTGCTGAACGAATAAACTGGTGAAAGACATTTTGCTTGGGAGGAGGACGAACGAGTAAGGGATCCTGGTCCCCACCCCGCTCATGATCCCCATCCCCTCCCATCTCCTCAGTAGCAGAATGGAATGGACTATTACTGGAGTTTTGATCTTCATTCTCCATAGTATCCCGCTCGTCGTCTTCGTCGTTCTCGTCCAGGTTGGAGGAAAGTCCAATGAGAAACATTTTACTTTCTTGTGACGTGTTATTGATCGGAAGTTTTGCCACTTCTCCTCCACCCGTTTCCTCAGTCTCATATGTGTTGGCAATGTTTCCAAAAATGTTGGAATAGTCTTTAATGTAATACGTCGAAGGGAGGATTTTATGACCTTCAGAGTACGAATTGCCTGTGACCCCGGCACTACCGGTGCTCAGATTAGAACTAAAACTATCTGGTCCCCAATTACTCTTACTGCCGTTGTTGGTTCCTGGAAACTGTCCTGCACTTCCAGCCGATGACACACCAATGTTGCTCGGATCAACGTTAACATGGTGCCGTTGTTGATTCATCGATCCAACTATTGCACCCTTATTCGACACTGCTGACGTTGGAGGTGGTGACGATGGACCAAGGAATTCCCCAATGTTATATTGATCTGTCATGTCGTTACTACCACTAAAGCTAGTAGTCCCAGGAGTTGGTGCTACCAAGTTGTATTGCGGTGGAGGTGGAAGGTTTGGGACAGTCGTGTTTGTAATTGCTGTAGTGTTAGCCTTAGTAATGGTATTCAACCCATTAGTAGGTTTTATGGTTGGTGAAACGATATTCGTTACTTCAGCCTGTTGTACAAGAGGTCTCTTTTCCTGTGACTCCACATCTTCGGATTCAGAGTCACATTTACTAGTATCACAGTTGTCGTAACTTCCTCCGTTCACCAAGGTGGTTTTCATGTTTAAAACTGTGTGAGGTTTCATCACAGCAGTTGAAGGATTGGTTGCGCTATTCGGGTTTTTATTTACTGGTTGAGGCTGACCGCCTCCAGCGACAAAGGTTCTGGAGCGTGAGGCACCGCTACCTCCAGACGTTCCATACGGACTCATTTCCGTTTCGTCCGAAAACAGCAGCGTATACGCTGATTTATCAATACTATCCAACAGGTTCATCCCGAAACGTCAGTCTTTGAAAAGTTCTATTCGAAAGTTGTGACGATACAAAGGAATTTGTGTTTGCACTTGCTTTCATCTGTTGTATCGCTGCAAGGAAAAGGAAAACTATTTTAATAACTTGCTTAAAGCTAATTAAATTAGCCAAGAATAGTTATTACCATTTTCAAGAAAATTCCAAAACTTGACCTGGTCCTCAGTCATTTGAGTCTCAATTGATTTCCCTGCAGAACAAACATTTACTTAATAAATAACAAATCAATCAGATAATTTTGATAAGATTAGTTAGCAAATACCTTAATTTGTTCCAAATGCTTGTCAAGGTCCACCCAACAAATTATACTCCCCGATTATCCTAGACGCACAACTTTTCTCCATTCTTCTTTCATATCAATTTCACATTACTTCACTGACCAAAACACCGTCCCAATTTGTATAACTAACCAAAGTTAAAGTTATCTATGCGAGGAACAACGCGGGTTTCTCATTACACAACACAACAGAGAATACAATAACATTAATGAATAATTAAACCAATGTTTCCCCGCTTTCTCTTTTCCCAGTGTACAAAAATCCACCAATAATTTGCTATTTACTCTTTCCACCTTCCGTTCAACTTTCACTTTCCACTACTCACCCATCCAGGTAGACACGTAGTAGTAAAATCCCGTGGCTCATAATAGCCATTTTCATGAAAAGCAGTTTTTTCCAGCATAAGAGAAAGAATGAACAAGGTTTGTCAAGGACCACAGGCGTAGTAGAGCATTTTTCCCCGTGAAAAAAGATCAGACCCGACAGGACTGAGATTTGAAAGTGGTGAGGAGGAAGGAGGTAAATATGATACAAGAGTAAATTGAGCAATAAACCTCCATGACTTTTCCCATTCTCGTCTTCAGAGAGAAAGCTCTCCCAAAAAATGCTGCACGACTTAGCCACACATACTCGCAAACCTAACCAGAGAGAAAAAAGATTCCAACTGGAATTCAAACCGTGAAAGTCCTACTCCTCTTTATATAATATTTTTTCCGTGTAGTATTACGGCACGAGAATCATGGTCTACCACCACATCTGGAGGAAGCGATGGAGGAAAAGCGAAAAAAAACATAACGGGAAGCAAGGCTTTAAAGAAGAGGGAGGAAAATCAATATAGAACTGGGGGAAAATAATATGTGCTGCTGCTGCTGTTCATAAGAATAATATGGAATAAATGCCTGGTTTCAGTATAGCAGAGAGAGCGCGTGATGATGATTGTGAAACCGAGAAAATGCGAGGAAAGACTCTGCTAAGAGCTCTGAGCCTTTTACTTTTAAGCAAATAGAAAACCGTGGTAGCTGAGACGTATATAATATTTTCCTTTCTCTTCCTTTCTCTCTCTACCCTCAAGTATTTGCATTTGAAACAGGGAAGAGAAAGTGAATGGGTTTCACAAGCATATCTTCTACAGATAACTTGTTAGAAAGAAACAACACTGCTGCTGCTGCTTGCTTTTTATAGCCATGATGCATTATCAGCACCATGTATTTTGATAATGTGTTTTTGGTGTGGAAGCTTAAAAAAGAGGAAGATGTGTTGTTTGTAGTACATTTCGCCATCAAAAAAATTATACCGGATTTCGCTGACAAAGTACATACATTACGCACATTTGCAGAAAGTTGACAGGAATCACTTTCTCTCTGGAAGAACTGCACAGCAGCGGCAGCAGGAGGAGATGTTTAGTTTGAGCGTAAAGTTGAGGACGGGAATGAAATGTGCCTTTTAGTTTTAATATATTACATAAAACCCTAGTCGGTGGCAATAATGATGCATGCCACTTGAGAGCTAGGTAAGCAACCAGAGAAACAAGGACAAGTAAGTAAATGGTTTCGGTTGGAACGAGAAAAAGAAACAAAATGGTGAAAGGGCTCAAAAGAAATGAAAGAGAAGATGAACAAGGAGTGTGGGGATGAAAGCTTTCCTTGTAATGATGATGCTGTCGCGTGTTCACCGAGAGAAAGGAAACTCATGCCAAATTCATGAAGAAAAGAGAAGTTTTTACAGGAGACTGTAGGTACGGAATCTACTCTCTGACATTAATCCACTACACAGAGAGAAAAGTAGTTTCTCGTATTTATTTTTACTTCCGAAAGCACTTAAGCATCATTGCTACTTTGCGCGTCTGCTTTTGTTTCCCTTCATTAAAAGCTTGTCATGAGGGCTCTTACTCGTGCGATCACCTCTATTAGCCACGTCTTTGTTGACGGGAATTCATAATCATAATGAACGGAAAGGAAAGCCCGGAGCTCTAAGCTGGCATTATTATTTTTTCATGGGATAAAAGACTCTGGTAGAATAGTGACAGGAGAGGTATATATTTTACGGAAAATTTAATTTTAGCTTTTTAATGCGCAGCTCTTTAATTATTTTTTCCCTTCTTACTTTCATACAGCAGACAAGAGACCACACGGTTTGAAAGACTTCTTTCATCGTTCCTGTCTGCCAAGATCGTGTGCGGTAATTTAATTAGTGAGAAATTTGAGTGGAAAAACAGTCTTTAGAAACTTGACATGAATAAAAATTCAATGAAAATAGCAACCATAAAAATACATGGCTGATGAGGTTACATAAATACTCCTATGACGATGATTGAAATAGAAGGAAATCGTGGACAAATACGACCATTGACCCTATGTGATTTAACATATTTTTGTTCAGAATAAATTCGGATAATTTGTAAGCTGCCGACAATCCTGGTGCAAATCAGAAGTAATGTATTCCGTGTGGGCACGGACATGCTGATTAAGCGACAGAATGACAAGCATGCTAATAATGAGCTATTCTCCTCTGACAAGTCAGCCAGTCACTGTTCCAGAACATGCATCCAAGATCTACTAAAGGTGACATCTGACATTTGAGAAGGAAATCCATTAGGTTCTTCCATATTATTTTTGATAGCTATTTATTTTCGTAATTTGACATAATCATCATGTCATAATGTGAATATTCCTTTATCAATCCTTTTTAAATCATCGATTCGAAAGAAAATCCCATTTGATTATTTCCGTGCGTATGGCTTCACAAGTTACAAATTTGGATGCTTACATGATTACGTATTCATCGTTAAACGAGATACCTTTATTCATTTGACAACAAGCTTCCCTTGGAATGAAAACTTAATGCTAACGAATTACACTCTCCTCCATAAACATACTTGAATGTTTTCCTAGAAGCGGATTACAAACAAGAATTTTACCAAGTTCATCAGATCCCGATTCCAGTAGTCTGAAAAGGAGAAAGTTTGCGAGCATTAATAATGGACTGGAATGGGAAGGAAATAAGACAGGAAAATAATTTAAGATAAAAGAGTAGTGTGGATTGCGAAATGGGAATAAGTAGGCGTACGCTCTTCCCTGTGCTTTTCGCTGCTGCTGTAATATCTAATCCACTTTTTGCAGTTTGACAGGTGAATGGCAGCTATCCAAGAAACATGAGTTTGTGCTTCCTTTTTAGAAATTGAGTTAAGAGTCGAGAGACGACTAGGACTACTTTTTCCGCACAAAATTAATTTACCATAAACAAATCTCTTAAAAATGAAGTAAGCATAGTGAATAATTCAAACCTCGATTCCCTTTTCTTCTCCAGCATTCCCATGCATAAAAAAATGTTCCAGATATACTAAACTTCCTATTACGACCTTAATGTTTATATAACGTCATTAAAATGTAGCCTCCAAACAAACTTGGCCATTTTTATCCTTTGTATATTATGTGTTTAGACTGTTTATTTAATAATAAATATAAATGTATATAAATTGGATTGTACACGTGTATTAACAATGAGTTCAAACATGTTCCATAACGAATTGACTTTTCAATTTACAAACTGGGCTACGACAGTTGGTGGGCGGCTAAACAATATGTAGCAAGAAATCGATTTTCCTATTGATTGCTAGTGGCTACGCAATTTCACTACATAATAATATTACATTGGATTTATTTGCATACATGTCTACTTTTGTAATGATTGTTTTCATGGAATTAATTATTTATTCAATTTACTTTTCGTGTCACAATACCCATGTCTCTTTTCACATATATATATAACTTGTCATTGTCAATGTTCGTCCACGCTAAAAATCCGAATCCGAAGCAAACCTTTTCCATCTTGACTAGTAATAGAATCTATGCAAACATTTCAACGGGATATACAAGGTCGGATTTTTGAGTGTCTGGCCAAAGGTTTATATTTGGCTAGCTTTTTCAAAGAACGCAAATATTTAGCACAATCATTGTTTTCATTTCAATACCAGCACAAGGAGTTACTATTCCGCATTAAAATAACATCTTACGCTTGCTAATTCAGGTAAATAATGGCAAATCGAAGGAAAACTGTTTTGCTAATTTTTTAACTAAACGCCAGATGGACACGGCGCACCAAGATATTCGCATCAACTTACGAGTAGTTGTAGGTTACATTATGAATTTAATCCCACTAACGGATGCAGTACATATGAGTCGATCTTCTTTACAATATAATATTCATAATTGTTTGACTTGCATAACAACACATTCAGTTGTATTTATAATATCCAAGGTCTAATTTGGACATTGGCAAAATTAATCTGAGTGTTTTAATTATCTTCGCCATAAACCAATACACAAGTTATAGCGTCCACAAATAGTAACAAGGCGAATTGGTCAAATATAATGACGGACATGCATGCATGATGGCTCTCTGTACAAATGACCAAGATGGATGACATTGCATTCTAACTCTGACAATAATACTTACAAACTACAAATACAAGGAAATTTACATATTATCAAAAGAATTGGTTTGAGTGTTATGCAGCAACATGTTTCAGCATAAGCAGCAATGTCAATGCTTACGTATATTATTATTGCTGGCAATTAATTTGTCTAAACCAACGCCGAAAAGAGCAATGATAATAATTAGCCAGCAACACGACATTAGATTGATTAGCTTGGAATATACCTATTGACAGTTTGACCACAAGAGTACGTACTTGCGGATGATGGGTTAAGTCATTTTGTCTCCGTCTGCTAATCTCTTACATAACGTGTAGTCATCATGATTCCAAAATAATAATGATAATAATAATACTAAATATGAGCTACTGCAACTAACTTTCCATCATCATAATTTGTTAGTTTACAATAACAAGCACACAACAACATTGCCTCAAGCTTTTATCCTAATTACAATTAGGTACGGTTTCTTCTACTGTTGATAAGGTACGAGGTCATGTTTACAAAAGTGTACTTATTTAATGCATTTTATACAGAAAAAATATATCGATATTGCAAATTACACTGTTATATAAAAGCATCCCATTGGACTATTTTGTGTTGGACTTGTTAAAAGAGTCAAGAAAAATATA
>JAHZMV010006971.1:0-11546 GCA_027743765.1 Coecobrya sp. COE2
AACTTTGCTTGAGGGACATGGGTTCAAATCGGTTCCCTGTGGGTGTGAGGGTGAGGGGAAGGGTGGGTGCGCACCGGGTCAAAAAATGTTATTCTATAGATCGAGAGAGCATGAAAAGTTAATCAACTTTGCTTAAGGGACATGGGTTCAAATCGGTTCCATGTGGATGTGAGGGTGGTGGGAAGGGGCGGGTGCGCACCGGGTTATAAAATGTTATTCCATAGATCGATAGAGCGTGAAAAGTTGATTAACTTTTCTTCAGTGACATCGATGCAAGTCTCATCTGTTCTAATAGAACCTTACAGACATTCAGCTACGTATTTTCCATCATGGTTAACATGACTAGTTGATTACAATTTGAAGAAATCTTATAAGAAAATTGTGGATCCCAGAGTAAGCAAAAACTTAGTCGCGTCGTTTTGTAGGATAACTTATGTAGTATTTTAATAAAAAACAAGACGGTCGAAATTAAAGTAAACATTTTTTTTAAAAAAATTTAAGAAATATTTTTGTCAAATCTAGCTGCCTCCCATTAAAATATTCTTGGCTACATCGTATAATATATTGTTAGATGGAAATTGTTTGGGAACATAGTATTTAGCAACAAAGCAAAGTTTCTGAGCAGGTTTATTTCAATAATCCAACAAGACAATTGTATTTCTAACAGTAGCGTGAATATCAAAATGTTCGCTGTGATATTAAAGACAATACAAAAAATATAAACAATAATTAGTAGGGTAACTTTCCACACTGAATAGTTTAATTCTTCTAGTTACATCACAATTGCTGACATGAACAAGATACGTGAGCACAATTATGAATCATATTTCTTGGAGAACGTGAGAGGGTATTTAAACCATGGATGGAAAATTCATTCCATTTATAAATTTAGTTTGAACGACAAATTTTTAAACCCTTTTGTTTGAAGATTTATTTTCATAGTTTTGAATTATTCCCTTTACATTGGGATACATAAGCTAGAAAAATTATTTCAAACTACTGTCAGGTCGACAATTTTGCTAGACCTTGCCAAAACTTGTCTTGTAACTTTTTCTAAGAAAAACATTTCCTTGTGCTCTATTAATCAAACTCTTCTATTCGAGTAGCTAAAATACCATTTTGAACAAAATAGTGAGACTTCCGCGGAAATGCCAATTTTATTACTTGACTTTCCAACTGGTAGGTTCATGTCTCGCAGCTGTTTTATTGTTTCAAAAGGCTAGTTATAAAGTGGTTATCGTTAGTTGTTTCAAGTTGTCAGAAATTGCGCAGTTTACAAACTCGTAAAATCAATCCATCGTCAATTATTAGGCTCAAGTAACTACAAATTGATTGTTGTAAGAAATACTGTTTTTGATGGTTTTGCTTAAGTTACTCAAGGAAACTATTGCAATTTGATTTGTATTTAATAGTGAATTTAGAAGTTGCTGGTATTGGATAAACAATAACTGGTATTGGTTATAATTGGGTTTACTTTACGCCAATGTAGACAGTTGGCGTCAATGTTCACACAAAGTTTTACACATGCAAAACTTGAAAGTGACAAGTTAAAATTGCTCTAAATAGTCAAAGATAAAATGTCAATGTCAACCAAAGAAATATTTTTTGATTGTGGCATGATGTACTTGTCGGTTCATTTGTGAAGAATGGGCAGTTGAAATCGTTAGATATTAGAATTACACAATTGAAAAAATCCCAATTAAGTACATAGTGTCTGAATTCATTGTTAATTGCAAACATAAATTATTGAATTTTTTAAAATTATTAATGTCCTCGCAACGTGAAGATAATTCTGTAAAATTATTGTATTATCGTATTGTAGCTCTCTTCGTCAACAAAATTCATCGTTGAAATAAAAACAAGTTACAACGTACACAGATTTATATGTTTTGTACATAAATGCATCTTATTATGTCACATTAAATTTTTCAGGCTTGAACGCCATTAGCCTAAATGTTGTCATCAGAATTGTTAAAACTATCAACAGGTAGAATTTGCAAACAAACTTAGTTTCCTCGATGAATTCTCATTGAAAATGTAATTAATTGGTACTTTATTGGCTTTCTTATTTTAACCCAATTTCTCAACTTTTTCATAACCACGATCGCTGTAGCTAATCCCCAAATCCAAAAATTCCCAAGTCCAGAAAAACCCAATTCCAAAAATCCCCAGTCAAAAAATCCTCAATTCTAGAAATAAATATATATTTCTCTAATTGGACTTTAACCTAACCTAGCATAAACTAAACTAATATAAAATAACTCAATTCACGAAATATATTATGAAGTTGGGATTTTTAGATTGGGGATTTTCGGATTGGTGATTTTAGGACATGGGGATTAGTGGACTTGTGGATTTTTGATCCTCCCAAATCACATTATAAAATTAACAATTACAAGACAGTTTGTTACAATATTTGACCAATTGTCATTTTTACGATAGAAAATTGACTATTAAATGTTGCAGGTTAACAGAAAGTTTCAAAACATTTAAGTCAATATCGTAACCAGGAAAAGAAATAAATTTGTTACAGTTTCAGACACATGTACAATATGAAATATGACAGAAGATATCAAAGTACAAAACAACCCAATGCTATGTTCATTATCAACCACCAATTTTTTTGGTCGGAATACTTGACCACTACTAAAAGATTTAAAATTACATAAACGCGCCTGTGAATTGTTCTAAGATGTATGATTTAACATTCTTCGGTTTTCTGTTTGCCATTTTCCGCTACACCGAATTCTAACCGAGAATATTCTTTGTTTGCTGCAATGTTGTGTTTCGTTATATTTCGACGGCCTCATCTAAAGGATCCTATGAAATGGGCTTAACCTAGACAAATGGATAACAATACCAAAGCAAAGTTTTTGGCGAATTGAAACCAATGTACTAAAATGTCGTAAATTCTGTGGAGAATTACATGGCGAATAAATGAATCTCACTTCGCCTGGATGGTCAGATGAAAAGATTCTTTGTTTGTTCATGTATACATCTCCTTCTGCCCATTTTTATTTTCTATTTGAAGTCCCACTCCAGTAGAAATGGACAATTGGAAATAAAAACAATCCATAGCTTTGATGCAATTGAAGACTGAAAGTAGTTCACAAAACGGATAAGCTATGTTGTCCTGACGAATTCTTGATAGAAGGATTGAAGTAAAACAAGGAAGCTTATTACTTTGCCGGAATGCTTCTTCGAAGTAGCTGATAGAGCCAAGCAGTTAAGTAAATATTACTCCCATTTTCAGACACGCAAAATTTGGTGGCGTTTGGGGCATCATGTAACTATCCATCGTTTTTGTAGACAACAATAAAAAGTTTGCAGCACTTCACATTTTATCAACAAAATGTTTAGGGAACTTTTAATATCGGAGAATAATATTTGACATGTAAAACGTTATTTCAATGGCTAAGAATATGTGACATGTTATAAGCTTTCAAAATAAGATTCATCAAGCATTTCACTTTGTGCAGAAGTGGAATGTGGTTTCATTTAAAGTCAAGCGAACTATGACGTGAAAATGAAGAATTGATGAATTTGATTGTAAAATGATGGCATTTTTATTTATTTGTGAGACATACAAGAATAGTTTAAATTGCAAATAGTTTCACGGTTTGGTTAAATACTTTGATTTTGCTACTTCATGAAATCAACTCTTTTAAGAAAAAGAGAGTAAAAGTAAGGCCAGTCATTGTAATGCAATGTTTCCTGCAAAATTTATTAGCCGTTTATTACATTGAAATCATCTTCTGCCTAAAATTGTTTATTAGATTGGCTAATTTGGAGATGAAGGTCTTATTCTTCCAATTTAAAATTTATAGAACATTCACAAATAACAATTCCATTCCTGTGTTTAATGTTAAAACCTTAAATTGTAAAATATTTAACAATTTTAATTTAATGCAACCTATAGCGTTTTCTAAATTTGAAACAAATTTGAGCGTAGTTATTACCTTGGGAATTTCAGTGTTTAGAAAACTGGAAACAAAGGCAAATAGTGAAATAGTAGGTCAGTCTGCCATCTATATAAAATAATGAATATGCAATATTTTAGCCAATGAAATCATTTTAATGACTTACCCTTCATATTTCGTAATAAGAAAATTTAAGTGTTTGATTTCATTCTCTACCAAATGCTAAAAATCGCTTCAGAATATGTGAATAAGTGTAGATCTAAATCTTGTCATGGCTTTCCGGAACTTAATAAAATGAGGGTATGATTGAAGTATAATTATTATTAAGGTTTTCTAGGTTCACAGGCGGACACTAAGAATGTTTATGAATTTTGTTTTGCATCACTTTTGGCTTATATAATTTTCTCTTACCATTATTTAATTAGATCAATGTACGAAATTTCCTGAAGATAATTATCATCATTCCTGTTTTAAATTTAAAAATCTTTGTAGTATGTACATTGCAGTAAAACATTTTTCGTATCTTTAGAGTATCCTAAATGATGACATGTTTTAGAAGATTTTCTGAGACGTTAAAAAAATAATATTAATGTTTTTTTTACTGTATTCACGTTATTCACTGTAATGCCTCAATACAAACAGATAACCATAAAATTGTTCGCTTTGTTAACTTTGAAGCCATTTGGTACTTTTATTCTCGAAATTTTGAATTGAAGTTATTACAGATTGTTTATGATTTTGAATGATTGAAGTTTTGAGTAATATATGAGTAGAATTGGTAAGTATGGACTTTACAAATTAGAATGGAATGGAAAAAAGATGAAAAATCATTAAGCGAATGACTTTTGTTGTTTTTTAAATGAACACCGGAAAAATACTATTAAAACATTACAATAATAAGTTAGTTATATCTAATAGTAAGGCATTGTATTTGACTAATTCATTTCGCAAAAAAGAAACTGACAACCATGCAAACTAAATATAAGCTGAAACGATTCGTTTCAGATCAGAACATTGAAATATTTATAATATCTCTGTACATTGTCAGCGAACATGAGACAGTTCTGAGGAACTCACTTTTTCGCTTTGTCAATTATTGTGGTAAGAGTTGGCAACAATTTTATTCTGTATCGAAATTCGTCCAATATTACAGCGCGTATTATTCTTTACTTTCAGTTGAAATAATGATTTAGGCACTGCTTGTATTATTAAAAAAATATGATAATTATGCTTTAACTTTCAGTACTTCGTGACTTCCCGTTTTAGTAGAAAAGAAGCGCAGAGAAAATAATTATGGACAGTATACAATTTTTGTGCGATATTTTGCGTAAACTTTATTTCACCAATTGAATTACACTGGTGACTTCATACAATGTCTTGTTAGATTAATTTGTTACAAGCAAGCTGATTAGTGAAATATAGTCGATGTAGAAGATACTTGCGTTAATGTTTTAAAAGTGGAAACATTTATTGCTACTATCATAGTTTCACTTTACTGAAGAATAAATACATAATTGTATTCAGTGAGAAGTCTCTGCACAGGTTATGCACCACTTCAGACAAAGCAACCAACAACAGTGTAAAAATGTTATTAGATATTTCCTCTATTCATGCAAACTAAAATGATAAATTTTGAGATCAGAATGGATAAATAATTTTAAAGCTTGTACAAAGTGTTTACGGGTCAGTAATTTACGTTTCCTCTATGCTCCAGCCGTCATTTGCATTGTCTTTTTCATTTTAAGGGAATAACAACAGGCTGGAAAGATATTTAATGTTAATGACTCTTTGATTATTTGAAGGCGCTTGAACTTACAATGTCGTGTGAATTACCGTTTTATTAGAAACCAAAACATTAAAAAGAATAAAAAATTACCAAATTTTGTTAAGACATTTTATGCCAGACTTATATGCCACCAATTATAATAGCAGTTGTAATTGTTGTATATTGTTTTATTAGGTCTTGATCTCCAACTGCTTTAGAAAATCTAATGGATTCATTTCAGCAATCATAACGCCATACCTAGGAGAAGCAGACATAAAATATTCACTGTTGTATCCAAACGCCACACAAATTTATCAACTGTTTTATCGCTAATAAACTAAATAGATTTCAACACTAAAAGTAGTTTATTTCTGCTATTTGCATTCCAACAGAAAATTTGTCTTTCCTTGTTTTATAAGATGAAATTGATAAACTGAATCAAACGCTTTTCTAGGTAAACCTTATCAGCTTATCTTGACGATGAAGAAATTCGGAATAATTACCTGATCCTTAGATTCGTGCTAGATACACACTTACACATGCTAGATACATATACACACACACGTTCGACAACGCTAGAATAATATGGCAACTACGTTGCCAATCTAATGCGAGTATTATGTATTCAGTATAGGCTCAATTGTCTTTGATGAGCTGGTCCTGGTTGGAATGGCATTGGGTCCACCATCATATTCATCATTTAGTGTAAGTACAGTATACGTATTTTCTTCAGAGTTTTCTTTAATGTTTTTGGGAGATTTTGGTTTGTGTGTAGGTGTGTTGTGTATATAGGCATGCAGCGTAGGTTTTTTGGAAATTTTAGGTAATTGGCAAGCGTGTGGCTTATGTTCCCTAGCGTAGGCTTGCGATATTTTCTGGTCAGCTAAGAAGCTAGGTGAGTAAAATGCAGAGAAAGCAGGCATAATTTTATTTATTTTTCAAGATCATTTTGGTGGTAATTTGGCACAAATTTAATTGGCATTTTTGGTTTGGTTGTAGTCTTAAAGTTTCCATACTGGTAGTTATACAAAGGGTCATTTCCCACATTGGATGAGGGTTGTGTATTTAAAGTGGTGGTATGCAAGACACGTTACACAAAATATTATGTTCGTTTTTATGGTGCTCATATTTAGGAAATCGGTATTTATTTAGGGATTCGGTTTTTGTGTGTATTTTAGCTCTGTTTCCGGGTTTCAATGTCCGGATTTTATGGGGTTTTGGAGTAACGGGCATGGAAATTCTTCCGTGTCAGTAGCCGTGCCATCATCATGTTTCCGCCTACATCCGCCTGCTTCCTACTAAATAATTAAGGTCAATTTAAGCTAAAAATATAAATTAGCTCGCGTTGACAAGCTTGATGCGGGGATCACCATTCCTTTCTCTTCCTGCGAGTCAGTTAGTTTCCTACCGATAACGGAACATTAAAGTTCCATCTTTCTCGGAGGAATTTTTAAATGTGGCATCCTTAAAAATAAGCTTTCGCTTAAACGCGTCTCACATTACTCCAGGTTATATTTAACTTATATTAAGGTTACGTAATAAATGCTACTGCTACAACCTGGCGTATTATAAGCTAGTTAACGATAAGCTACTTAAATTTAAGCTAACCTAAAATTAAGCCAATTAGTTTAATTAATGAGTCACTCCTTAGTACGTAATAGTACGCAATTATAATTTACAAACATTTAAATCCCGATTGTAATTATGCGATTATTTTATAACATTTTGTAATTTCTGTAATTCCACATGAACATTAGAAGTTACGATTGGCCTTTTGTCATTTCAAGCAAGGAATTTCCCATTTTACCCCTACACATGTAGACATACATCTGGGGGAGATATGATAGAAGTCTTATAAGTGTACATTCAAACCGTTCCTAGTCTTTGGGGGCACCAAGTCAATTCAGCTGTGCGTAAGGTGACATTGGCTTAAATGAGTATCATTTTGTTGGATTTTTTGTCAGACTTTTCGGTCTTCAATAAAAATATGGATCAATGATCAGGTTCTGAAAAAGTGACCCACTAGGGCATGGGTATAGTTTGCGCTAATGGCAAATGTGATATAATGAGGGATATTTGGTTTAATATGGACAAGGTTTTGAAACAAAACTGGTCTAACGCTAGACTAGCCCCACATGTAGTGCTGTATACAGGGACATTTGGATGCGTGGTGGGATTAGACCATACCAGTGTACAAGTTTAAAATAATTTAAAGAGGTTAATTGCAAGATTCTACAAATCCTGATTCATTATAAAATTCATACTGCACGTAGCGGGCTTTAAATTATTTTAAACTTGTACACTTGTATGGTAGGTTCGAATACATTTGCGATCGTTTTTTCTTTGCTTTTGTTTCTTTATTTATCGTAAACATTAACTTTTTTCTAAAACTTGATCGAACTGAAAACGAAAATCGTCATCTTGCTAAGTAAACTCAGTATCGTACTAATCCCACCACACATCCAAATGTCTCTGTATACAGCACTACATGTGGGGCTAGCTAGTCGTTTTTTCTTTGCTTTTATTTTATAGAAGGCGTCAAACTCTACCACATTACGTGATTCCTTTAACTACCATAATCAAAGCATGGATATCATGTGTTGATATAGCCGTATTGTTGCCATGAAAATTATTTTTCACAATCATTGTGGCGCAATGTCAAAATTACATGTTTCAAAAGATGTGATTGCTCACATAAAATCATTCAACGTCAATTAATATTTTAAATTAAACACATCGTCATTCTGAAGCCATTTAGATAATTTCGGCTTCAGTATACTGCCTAGTGCATTAAACAACTTCAATTAAATTTTTCTTTTTGTCTTACAAAAAAAGCATTTCTCATTTTCTGCAAGAAATATAAGCATATCCCATGTAATTATCAAGAATTGTGCATAGTATATGTGTACAATTTTCAATTTTTAATATTTGTTTAGCCGGTACGCTCAAAATATTCTTTTTACCAGTAGCATAATAAAAATTATTTCTCAGGTGCAGTGGAGGAAAAAATATGTTTTTAGTTATGCATAATGTTATAACTGATTTAAAAAATTTGCAATCATCCACGTATTTGTGAATGACTTGTTTAAAGTTCTTGCAAAACATTAGGTCGTGAAATAATTTGTTAGCACTTTCTTCCAAGAAATGAAACGGTAGCAACTAATGAAATACTGTATTGACAGTATTTGGGTTAGTGAATGAACAATGCGACACTTTAACAAACAATGTTTCTATTTTCTGTGTTCAATTTTCACCAAAACAATTATTATTTTCATGTCCTACAGCAAATGATCCCACTCATTTTTTCAACAATAACAATTATTTAAGAATCAGCGATGCCATACTTTTGAAAATAATTTAATATTGGATACAATTTGATTTGTATTTCCCACAATAATTAATTCAGCAGATATAAATTTTCAGTTTTACAGACAGTCAGTACTAAACGGACAGTGGCTAATGATATTTTTTTGTGAAAGTACAATGAAATGATTTATTGCAGAAGACCTACGCAGTATTACATTTGCTTTACATCATTGTGGGTGATATTGGCGTCGGTGTATTTCATCTTCCCTTGCAAAGAATGTATTGAAATAGTACTTTATTTGTAAAACTGACAAATATGATTTTACTACACACACACCTAAGAATTTTAGGAGCCAGGAAATTATTTGAATTTACCATTATAACAACTCAGGCTCGTTTTAAATTAAATGAAAATTCACAATTAGGAAGTTTTGTGCCCTCGTTAAATGTTGGTATTAAATCGTAAAATATAGGATAAATTTAAATTAATTTCCATATGACGTCTCCTTAATTTAAGAAAATTCCCAGAAAATTTAAGAAAAAACTGATGATAAGCAATAAGCTGAAGTAGTCAAATTTTTTCAGGGTTGTTTCGTATTTTCGGTTTGAGTTATAGCTTTTGAGAGTGCAAGCCCTAGTCAATTTTAAGGCCCCAACGCTTCATTGACAATAATTGAATACAAAAAAAATTAACGGCCGAGACGCCATTTTGTGATCTAATGCTGCATTATAATCTTAATATTCGCAGACTTTATACGTTGGCGTCATGATTGAGCAATTTTTTAAAATTTTGAAACACGATAGCAGGAATTCATTTTTCGACTCTATTAACAAGGACAAACTGTTAGGCTCTATTAGAATTGTCCAAATGGCTTGATTCAAACCCATTGGCGCTAAAATTATGTCTCAAATCCTATGACAAAAGTAAGTATATTTTTGAGGGTAACGGAATTGCAGCATTTAGTTTTGAGTGTCCATGCATTAGGATAAGCAACACAAATTGTGTTGCTTATCCTTAGTTGTGTAGCGTGTGTGTTACACAATTAAAATATTACATTCCTGTGTTTCAGTAAGCAGAAAATATGCCGATAAAAATACCTATTTTGAGATTCTTCGGATTTATCAATTATATTATAAGTAAACCTAAGGGTTCTTTTCGCATCTGAAAATATGATTGTATGGTGAATCGCGATGTGTTACTAGCCCGACCACAATTTACGGATTAGAAGATTGACAAAAACTGGTTTTACCGTAATGCCGCTAACAAAAATGATTGTGTCATCTTATCTTGTTTGCTTCTAAGATACCTGGTCACTTTTAGTATACGCAGCATTCCATTAAAAGCATGAAAATGAATCATTCACGCCAGCGAACGTAACCTTACGCCAATGAACGGTATATCGGTGGACCATCTGAAATATTAATTGCTGGATCGTAATATGTGTAAAAAAAACTGTGAAGAAAACGATCCCCCCGTCAGATTTTCCTGACAAACAACTACCTATTTTCCTTTCTCATTTTCCATGACATTTTATCGACAATCGAAATTTTACCAGATAACATTCCTACCATCGATTATTTGTAAGAATTCTTTAATATTCAGATTCCTCTGAGAAAGAGAACTTTTTGATACCTACTACTCATTTTAGTTGGAACGCATGCATAGTTACTATTTCATCGTCAAAATTTACTATTATTTAAGAAAGACTTATTTTCTACAAATTGGCAACCTAGCTATAACGAAGATAATTAGATAGTCGTAGTTATAGTTATTGGCATTTCAATGTCTTAGGATGCCAAATCGTTCTAGTTCTTCGTAATAATCCTAACAAATTTGCAAAAATTGACACTGAATTTAAAAATATATATATACTGACAATAACACAAGAGGTAGATTCCAATTGTTAACAAGTTTGTAAAATAATTTCATACGTACGGGTCAAATCTTTATCCAAGTTCATAAATCTTATTTAAGTGCAGGGACCAAATCCATATGAATGAAGTACAACCTCAATTCCATCAAATTAACTACATGTGGCGTCAATACCTGTCTAGTATTTACCGCTCTTAAAAGAAATTTCTAAATCAACTTACCCTAATCTAATCCAAATTTTGGAGTAAGAGCAATGTTTAATAATATTAGGCATGTTTGGCATAGTGTTATTTCCATCTATCAAGCAGTGAAGTTAAATTTACTTCACTTACTTATTTTAGTACTGTATGTGTAGGAAAAGCGATTTTAAAACATGGGACTAGTCTATGAAAAACTACATTTTGCAGCAAGTAAATTTCAAATGGAGAATTTGAAAATAAGACGAGGAATTTTCATGTGGTAAAAATTATTTTTCAAGTTTATTGCTATTTTCCCGTCTGTGGGAATTCTAATACAAAATATCGACTGTAAGAATCCATAATTTTACAAACGATTTCATTACATGAAAAATCTCTTTTCCGTAGTTAGAGAACATAATATTTCAAATAATATTATCCATACATTTTTATGCATGTTAATTTGTTATAAGGTTTTAAATATCATTACTTTTTGAGAAGAGCAC
>JAHZMV010006972.1:0-13518 GCA_027743765.1 Coecobrya sp. COE2
AACGGTTGACGGTGGCAAAAAATTATATATAAAAAATCATTATTATTATTATTACTATTATTATTATCATCAGCATATAAGCACAAATAATAATCAATCATTGTTTGTATACTTGTTAGAACGTAAATTTATGATGCAGTTTGTCTGTCAACCTGCTCAATTTCCTTCATAGCCACCGGACACATGAAGATAAGATTCGTTTGTCATGAATCATGAACACATTTTAGAGAGGGCCATTGGCCATTTATGCATACGTACATTTATTTAGTGGGAGGCGTGAGCAATTGAGATTTTGGTGTTTTACATTTCATTAAGAGTACTTTATATGATACAGACGTGTGTCTCTGGTTACTGGACAAGCAATACTTCTGATTGTAAGTTTATCTTTGAATTATTTCGTTTGACAATAGAGACCTCTAGACGGTGGATTTCTTTTAACTTGATTATCTCTCTGGAATTACATTCTATAATTCTTCAATCCTATGTACAACCGTACCATTGCTTAGGTATTAGGAATTGTGAATATTGTGAACTTTTTTTTAAAGAATTCACGAATTCACACCATTCATATTGAGGGAAGCTTGCCAGCGTTTTCCCTAAAATTTGATACAACCATTTTGGTTTTTTAAAGAAAATATGCAAGTGTTTTCTTTTGATGACCGATCATACAATCTATTTTTACTTTCTTGTACATTTCATACAAAAAACATGTTATTTGTTCTACTATTAAAAACACTATAATTCTATATCATATTCCTACAAGAACAACACGCAAAAGTGATTGTTTACAGCTATAACGTTATCGCTCTCTATTTTTATGGTATCATCAGGTCTGTCTGTCCGTAGGTCTAAAGGCGACTTTTATGTGAAATTGGTATGTAGTAGCATTCAAACTGGAGATTCGCGACAAACTTGAGTTTGGTTAAAGGAGATATTTACTAGAAATTTTGAAAAAAAATTGGTTATAGTCCAAGAAATTTGAGGTTAGTGACTGCTGGGCATATGATAAACGTCACATGACTTATCATTGGGATTTCCCTTGTATCTAGATATAATGCTCTAGGAATATTTTGTAAGCTTGCACTTCATTTGCTTTTTGTTGTGAAGGTTTATAACTTTTATGTTATATTCTGTTTGTGTTGTCATGGAAAGTTGTCTAGCTACTTTTGCCCAAAATGCCTTTATATTTTGTACAAAATAGCTATGCATCTATTTGCTAGATGCGCTATTGAAAATCACTAAAGGTGGACGCTATATATTATGTATCCAGTTAAATCTACCTGCTCTATCTAGAGCAAAATTAAAATATACGCTGTAAAATATATATAAAAAATTAGGCTATCAGTATTCATTATAATTGTTCTGTGCTACTAAGCAATTTTATGGTGACGGGGGTTATATTTAGGCCAAAAATATGTAGAAAATCGTTTTGCATTTTGACTATATGATATTACATACCTTACTCCTGAGCTCAAAGACGCAAACTCAACATTATTTGAATAATTTTTCGGCTTAAAATACATTCCAAACATTTATGTGAACAAAAGGTTTTTTCAGAGCAACATGATTTTATTTCACACTGTAATAATAACTACTGATGTAAAATTAGGAATGCCGTAGGTTATAGGTTGCAGGAATGGAATGCAGAGATGATTATGATTGTCACAAAACATTACATTGGTCACCTAATGTCTAGTATCATTAATAATGCTTCATTATCCAACATTAAACATTTTATCTCCAGAGTGATAATCTGAAATGCAGAATGTCTGCTGATATCTCATATTTCAAGTTTAAACCTGGAAAATATGATTATTATTACATTTATAACTTCCCCACAGCAACTCATCCTACTTTTTAAATAATCTAAGTTGCAATGTGACTGTCATTCGACAAGGATTAGAGTACCTAGACAGTTCCTACTTAAATCAGCATCTGTTGGTATTTCCTATCTACGTAACCAATTTTGTTTAGCAATTTGCAATCTGTACGTATTTCTGTTTGCTATAAATCCTTAAGCAGAAAACTGCGTTAAAGCACACGACCATGTTTTGAATTCTTGCGGATTAGAGAAATATTTGGGTTCAGAATATTTTTTATCCATAATTCATACGCACGTGTGTGTAGTGCAAAAAAATGAATTGCATAACAAAATATTTATTCATGAATATTCATAGTTTACCGGAGAAATGACGTAAGGTAGGTTGAAAAGGTAATTGTGATAAATAGTAAAAAGCGTAATGAATACAATAGAAAAATTATGTAACGTTAATGTAGTAATTTATATACCTTGTTGTTTTTAATACATTCTTCACCGGCTTGGTGATCCTGTTGACGGAGGCTCGAACAGCAAGAATCATGATTCCAGCTACAGAAGAACCAACCACCATTTTTTTCCTGTCACCGAAATCTTAAACACTTGTGACGCTCGTTTTTAAGAGATGGTGACAAGGAGAAAGAAATGAGAACACAAAATATTCATGCACATGATAATATGCGTTAAACGTAACGTCCACTTTTGCACTGTCCCGCAATCAATGGAAAATAAATTCACTAAAGTTTACGACTTCACAAAGTAATTAAGATGCTTTTGTGCTAGAGTATATCAGATGAAAGGAAAAATGTTATACTTTTCGCAGTTGACTTACTACTGGCATAAGTAGTGTTTTTGCATTCATACAGAAATTTAAACTGATTCCAGATTTTCTTGATCGACTAACGTATAAACGACCGTACAAAAATGATGATCGTTTGATATATATGCCGGGATTATAAAATACATGAGATAGCTCTATAATTCACCTCAAATTGGTCCCGTGATCGCACTCCATTGTGGAAGCAAACGTGTATACTATTTAAGTTTGCTTGGAAATAATTAGACGAGTTGGAAATGCAGAATCAGAAATAGCGACGGTGATAATGGTGCGGCAGCTAATGAGTGCTGCTGCGCGCATTGCAAAATGAAACCTATGACGATAATTGCTATGCACGAGCACACAAACTAATTATGATTTTCAACTTTTACTGCAAAAGTTTGTATAATGATCTATATGCCGGTTGCATTGACTTTAATGTTCACGTTCTCATCCAGATAACAAGGAATGAATCTACGAGAAGCAAACTTAACTTATCACTTATTGGCGAGCAGACAACACTGACGACAGACTATTCCGCACTAACTTGCTGATTTGATGTACTACACGTAGTAAAAAACGACCAGTACAAGCTATCTTCAGTGGCGGATGAATCGCAATAAACTATATTTACATTTTACTGTATTTTTAAAGGCGATCTCAGGATGGAAAGCGACAACGTCAAAATGCTTGCCACAACTTGCAGTAAAGGAGAAAAGCGTCAGCGTTGCCAAAACGAGGCTCACCACAAGCAAATGACTAGATGGCCAGAGAGAGATCCGATTTACGCAACACGTGCTCAACTGCTGATAAACAGCGATACAATGTGCATGGCCTAACCAAGTCGATGATATGATGATGATGATATGTTCAAAAAAATAAACTTGCCACATAGTCATGTGTGTGACCTGTGATGATGATCATTATACATATTAAAATTCACATGTATAATAATATAGGTATATATATTTTGTAGGTTTTGAATAAGGCCATGATAATATGAGCACATATCATATAACGGAATCTTTAAACTTTAAGGTTAGAAATAGCCTCCTTGGACTAGGACACTATAACCGATTTTATCTTTCCTCGCACAACAACAGATAAAACTCAAAACAATTTTCAAAGCAAACGAAACCGAAACCAACAGAACACACACCGGCTGTATCCAGTATGGTGAATAATATGCTTAAAAGTATATGTTTATCTTTGTTGATAATATCCTTCGTTCAGATTTCGGGTTTTTTAAAGTCGAAAAGATATTGTGAATCCCTCACCGAGAAACCTATTTGGCAAGACTTCAATAAAAAGTGAACCTAACAAATTGTGTGTGCCGTTTGGCGGATAAAAGTCCTCTGACTTTTCACACAAAGACCAAGGGTAATTTAGTTGAGAAAGGACAAACCATGTTTTGAATTGAAACTTGAAAATAAAACAGCAATTTTTTCGTTTCTGATAATTTCCTCAGAAGTTGAAATCAACTAATCTGTAGTTTGTAGATGGGTAAACTTGAATGAGTATAATTTATTTGTGTGCAATGAATGTATACAGAAGAAGAATACATTTTAAAGGTGACCAGAGGTTATAGAGGCAGTGTGTAACATTGTAACAAAATTACACTTTTATGATTGTTTGTCGACAAAAACCGATTCTTGCACTGACCTTGTAAAAAATACTGAAGGAGAGTGGTCCGTCGTATGTAAAACTGACATGGGCACTATTGTGTAGAATTGTTGAATGGGACTACTTGTTTACCTTTCCGCTGCCAACAACATGTATTCATGTATACTATGTTACATTAAAATCTTTCACCTATAAAATTTTTACATACGTAATAATATGCATCTTACAGTGAATCGTACTAATTTACTCATTGTTTCTCTCGCAAGCGGAGTAGGTAAAACTAGTTTTAAAGCTGACCGGCTAAGTGAGTTTGTTTCAAGATATTGCAAACCCAGCCGTAAAACTACAATTTCACTGTCCAGCCAGAGGCGAGTTAGCTACGCCGCGTTACATATGTAGTTGTTATGATGTATGCATTCATACTATAACCATTAAATTAAATACTGTGCGGTCGCCGATTAGTTTCTTTGTTGTAAGCGAAAAAAAGCAGAGTCAGCCAAATAATGTAGAGTAGAACTGTATCATATCCTATTTTCTTAGCTACATAATAATAATGTTAGGCTCAAGTGATAAAGAATTTAGACGCTACATGGTAAACTGCTACAGGCCCTTACTTTATAATGAGTAGCATTAGTGATTGCAATAAAGACATAAATAGCAATAATATTTTAAATGGTGCCCATTTTATAGCAATTTCCAAGTACAAATACTTACATCTTCATTCAGATTAGCAAGAAGATTACCAGAGCTTTGTAATATGTTTGTTGTAAAGATAACACTTATTTGCATGCAAATCTTATCTTAATTGCGTCTGTCTGTTCATGACATTTCTGCGTTTACAGGATTATCTCTGTTAAGAAAGTATGCTTATTAATGAGACTGGATGGAGATATGTAATTTGAGCGGTGTAATCTCTAATGGAGAAGCAAGTAAAAAGAGTAATGACACATGGTAAAACCCATGAACCTTTTATCGTCGTAGGTACATGTCATTATATATGAGGTTCCAAACTACATCCTTGTTTTGTATGCTTTCCTTTTCCCTATGTGCCTACTAGTAAGCAAGAGGCTAATAATAGTCCATAACTGCACATACTTCACATTTTATGTAAAACGTGAAGCAGTCCAAGAAAAACTATAAACATCCTCCTTGTATGTCATTAATCACATAATATGCTCAAACAGGACACATTTGCATCTCCACAAATAAAATACCTCATATTATCCTCCATTCATACACAAGAGCTATTTTTTTAGTGTTTTAAGTCCTGACATTTTTAACAAGAATGATATTTTTGAAAATGTATGGCAATAACATTACTAATACTTATACATAAGCTACGCTACTAGATAAATGATAATAAATTAAAGCATGACGATACTTACTCCATTTCAGCCATTTCAACCGTAAGGTAGGTAAATAACTTCTTGGAATAAAATATTACAATGGATAGTTAAGTAGTCACTTGAAAAATCACAATTTACATGTGGTTCCTATATGAGCTGGAACTGACCACGGTATGCTAAAAAGATATTAGGAACTGCGCTGATGTGGCAGAAAAACTAGTACCTACCAGTAACTTGTCAAGCACCATGAAAGTCAAAAAGGAAAGCTTTTGTGTGTTCGATATTTCCAAGGGCAGTACCCGACCTAGAAGAATTCCTATTCCTTATAATAATGCTATCATATATAATACACTGATAAACCTGACTTTAACCATGCATTCACATTCATAATAGATATACATGTTACTACATTTACACTACATGTGCATGTATATTTTATATGTAAGCAGGCAAAAAACTTATTTTGATGAGTTGGAAGAATTTTTATACGAAACCATTTTTAATTCAACTTATATTGTTCTTTTGTCATTTGTTCGAGGAAATGTCATAAAAATGCATTCTTTTGGTGAACGTGGTGAGGTGTCAATTATTTCAAAAAGCCTCTCCTAATCTCCTGAATTATGCAATAAGGTTTTATGCATTGACGATATTGGGAAATGTATTGGCCAATGAATTGGCCATAGCTTGTGCTTGAAAAAATAGTCTTTGTTTAATCCTTTCTCATTAACGCTGATGTAAAAATTGCAAGGAGTTTCTGCCAACAGGACATTACTCTTTTTTGTTGCATAATGGCTCAGTAACCTCGTTGTCAGCTATATGTGAGATGCACTGGGTCCAAGTTTTTCCCCATCTGCTAGCCTTCATAAAAATTGAGGTATGTCATATGAGTAAAAGATTAGGATTAGCGCTTGAACGTAATAAATTGCCTAAAATGCCATGACGCGTATGTTAATGATCACATGCTGATTATTGGTCTTTGGGAGAGACAAAATGTCACGTACCCTATCAACTTGTGCTGTTTACGCTTTTTATGTATCTTACGATTTATTGAGAAACTTTACCTCACGAGATATTGCAAAATTTGCTTCGGTGGAGCACATGGAGGCTTTCCCTCCTTGGCCAGCTTTTCAGCATGGGCCAATGTTTCTTGAAGATTCTTCTTTGCAGCCCAGTGGGGATGAGACGGACTCAACACAGCGGTTTCCATCTTTGGCGACTCTTCACAAAGCATGTTTGTATTTTTCCGGTATTTTATGTTATATAGCTTGTTATACAACTTGAATAAATCGGATGCACTTCACTTGTCCAAATAAATTATTATTTAAGCTGTATTCACTTTAGTCGCGAACAAAATTAAGCTCAGTATAAGAACGGAATAAAAATTCCCAACTTAATTGAAATAATGTACTTATTTGCCAAAATAATTAGCTAATGTAAGAAATAATCCAAAAAAATGTCTTTCATCTCTCAGTATCAATTTCTCTTTATCTCTCTTCCTTCAGTTTTAATAAAATCAAAAGGTAGAAACTAATCTCTCATGTCATTATTAAGCAACTTTCTTTCAATAAAAATCTCAAGTACTGATTTTTTTTCTTTAAAAAAAATTACAAAACGAAATTTCGAAAAATAACCGAAAATCAAATTACCATAAAAAATATACACCTCTATAACGTCCACGTTAATACTACTGCCCTGCAGAATTCACAAAGGATATATTATAAAAAAGTGTAAATTAATATTCCCGTATCGACACACTCCCCACGCACAACTAAGGACTTGGCTGAAGTGATGTCTAAACGCAACAAAGTCCTGTTCTCTCTGTGCTGCTCGCTTATTTCTGTCTCTTTTTTGCTGGTTGCCTTTTAAAAAGCTGTTGTAGAGATTGAGATGTATGTTCTGAGTATATATATGAACGTCTTGTATTTAAGTTACAATCTAACAATGTCTGTAACTAACTAGTAGTAGTAATAATAATAATGACATGCATGAAATGAAGCTTAGCAAACAAAGAAGGAAATTTATAAAAATGTGTACAAGACAGAGAGAGTGAGGGAGAGAGAAACAGGCGAGGTTCTGTCAGAGATAATTCTTTATAACGACTGCATTAATATCTTATTATCATTTGGTAAAAAGCAGAAAGACACACAGAGAGTAAGTTGGGAAGTGTAAGGAGAAAGAAAGAAGTCTCTCTTAACGAAAAGTCTTAAATGTGAAGACTGACAGGCTACTACTGATGACAAAAAGGACGACAAACGACGGCTTCTGCTGAATGATGATACTGCTACTACTACACGGGTGACAACGACGTTCCTTCGATGCACTCATGTACACAATATGCCATTAATGCACATGTAAAAACCCGACGAGTGATGTATAATATGCAGTATATAGATGTAGTATTGCGTGTGTAGAATTTTATTTGGGATAGTTAAGTGCAATGAGGAGCTTAACGTAAAGTCAACACAATTAAAACTTGCACCACGCACAAATGTAGGCACTGTAGAGAAAAAAAGTAAATCTTGAACAAAGTTATCCAACTAAATGAAGTACGTTAATATATGATGCAGGCGATAGTGACTGCTGTGTGTGTAGAAGTCGTTGCGCACAGTATATGTATTTTTTAAGTATATTTGAACACATTCAAACAAAAATGAAAGAGAGTGAGTACGATGACTAAATGTAAAGTAGTTATAATAAATAGTACAATAGTAATAATAATTATTATTACTATAATGCTTTGGTTGAAAGCACGACGTCCCACTACTTACTACTCCTCTTTGTCTTGTTGATTATCATTAAATACAAACTTTAGTTTTGTTGCTAGCACCACACAGAAGCGAGTGGCAATGGACGACAAGACGAAGCGATGCAATGTTTAAGACAGTTTGTAAGTGTTGAAGATGGGATGATATTGGTGGTGGTGATGATGCGCGTTTAAATCTTATTGTAAGATTATATATGATCATGAAGATGATTCTGTTCTACTGCCTATTATTATCATTTTGATTTTATGCCACATACAAAATTCGACGGGATTGAGAGAGAGAACTTCTGATTCAACTCGCTTTGTTATATATACTTTATTTTCTGTCTCTGTCTTGAAATGAGTTTGATGATAATGCTGTTGTACTGTGGTAATCTGCTAAGGATGATGATGATGGGATGATAAAAGACTTACGGTTTGGTTGAATGAAAATTATGCTATTTTGTTATTCAAAAGGGAACATACAACAGTAATTGTCTCTCTCTCTCTTTCTTTGACCACTCTGCTACTCCCAATCTTTCCTATTAAACTATTTAACAGTTTAGCATTGGCTATTAAGTTCAATAAGTTCCTTTTTTTCTTCTTCTTTTGCAAGCCGCTCCTGTGCGTCTGATGAACAACTGTCTTACAATCGGAACTGTACTATTTCGCTAACTTACTTATTGCTGATTGTATTTATCTGATTAGATTTTTTTCCCTTTTGTGACGAGCAACTTGCAAGATACTAAGGTGCAGAGAGAATGAAAAAAACTTGCAAAAAGATATTTGGTGAGAGAAATGAAACGAGACTGATACAAAAAGAAAACAGTTTTTGGATGATGAGGATGGCGACGCTGATCCTATAGACAATGGGTAACTTTTTTATAGCTGTTCCTTTTTACTCGGGTTTATTGATCATCAAAGGGAAAGCCTTTGCTAGTTATTAAAATAATATGATATGCCGCCTCTGCTAAAAGTTCAACTCACTCTGCGATTGTCTTTTTTCGTTGTAATTTACATAACCACTTTTATAAAAATCTTCATATAATTAGAAGGCAGAAGAGCAACAAACTGTGATGATCACGAAGATAATGAAGGAGAAAAAAAAAGAAAAGCAAACAAAAATGGAATTGATGTAACTACTTTCCCTGAATATCAACTAAACTTTTTTGGAAACTTGGTTCCATATATGTGTATACACACTCTATGTAAATCATTTTTTTCACACATGCATTCCCAATTCAGCCAACTGAAATAATGAGAAATTGGAAGTGTTCGTTGAAAACACAGCGTATTTTATCTGCATAACATTACAATTGCACGCACTATTTAGTATTGCCAGTCACATTGCTCTCTTTTCCGATGATACAGCTATAAAAAATAAGGACATTTGACAAAAAAGCGTATAGACAAACAAGACACTTTGGTTGCACGGATCCAATGATAGTTTATATATCGGTGCTGTCTGCTTTCAGCCTTGAATCAACCAAGCCGGTCGTGTTACGACTTTCGACTTGCTTTCACAGAAAAATGTACTTTCAACTTTTAGCAGTTAATTTCTTACTTAACGTTGCACTTGAAGTTTTTGGCTGATTTTTTTTCTGTTAATTAGAAACAGCACAAAATATTCATGAGAAAAAATCACCTTTTCGAATGAGATGCCCTTCGGAAATTTTATGCGCTGGGTAAACTTTTTGGGTGGCGAAATATTTTGGCTCCAACTCGAGACAAAACAAATAATGATTTTTATGAAGGACGATAATCGGAATTTTAAAAACAGAACAAAAATGTCAATTGATTACTACCGTATTATTTACAATTATATGGTTCTTTTGCAAAGTGAACACAATTGTTTATCTTGTGTCGCTACGAAGTTACTACGACTACTGAGGCTAGATCTCGTGATGATGTGCGTATTTTAATGAAGACACTTGATGAAGATTAACAGTTGCCTTTGTAGTGGGCAGAATGTTCACTAAGGAGCATATCAGCAAGGATTTCTTTATAGATCTACCACCAACGACAATGATCATGATAAAAGAATATCACAAATCACAACGACCAACACTGCCGTTACGTTACTGTGCGGCATGCTGCTATATGCTGTATGGTCATTGTTGCATTGTTTGACTCAATAGTTCAACAAAATGCTTCCACTTGTTCATAATTTAGAGTCAAGACTCGGCAGGTTCACTGCAAACCTTATCATTTACGTGTTAAGAAATTATATGATAACATGTGGTGATGATGGTCCTTTAACTGATTTAGTAGTATTGCTATTCTACTATCAATATCCCCCATCCATAAGAAGATCATACTAATAAATAAGAGATTTTCTGGTAATGTAAGCAAAGATTGCATAGATACGGCTGCAGCATTTCTGCAAGATCAATTGATAGTATATAGTAGTTACTGTAATATTGAGATTGGGACTTTACTGAATTAAATCTTTATGGGGATCCAAAAAGTTGCTTTTCTAACACTACATATTGTGGTACCGACGAATGTGACGTCATCAAAAGATTTTTGGGTGCAACAAATTCTGCAGGCTGAAAAGGACATTATAATATTATATACGCATGCACATATAATATATGTGCATACCTACATGGGATTAATGTTGCAGTGGTGGTTATGATCCCCGTCTGGTTTCATGAAACGATCAAATTGATCATGACAGATTATACAGATTCATCCGTTTAGAAGAGCATTGCCTCATAAAAATCATCCATCATCTTGTCAGGAATGTCCAAGTTGCCTTTTGTTTTGATTTGTGTTTCAAAGATTTAGCCGCAGTCGACCGTTCCAATATTTACTACTTAACTCTAACTTGACCCATATTTGCCTCTACCTTTAGGTCTGTGCAGGTATGTATTATATGTTACCTATCCATTTTGTAAAGGATTTGTAGTAAGCACCGTTGCTTCTAAGTAATGTAGGAAAAACAACTAATGAAGAAAAAACATGCGTAAATACTATTTGCTCGTTACTCGTCTCCTAATTGCTGCTTGTACAGGTAAAGAACTTGAAAAGGGAATGTAGGGAGTTGTACAAAAAATGAATTAAAAGAAAAAGTGTTGGAAACATTATAGACAAGTGTATATCAGGCATAAAATCAATTTACTTATTTTACACACGTCATATTGGCATTTCCATTTGTGATGCTAACAAGATAAAGCCGATATGATGAGGGCCAAGAAGATTGGAAGGTGGAACGGCGATGATACTATAATAATATGATCTAATTTGATTGTTTCTTCAATTCATATACTATGTGTGTGTATTTGAATGCTTGTGATGATCAATGTGAGTGATAGCTATCATCAATCTACTTCTTCTATAAATACATTACATTATTGAAGCGTGACTCAAATATGTTGGGAATTTATTTTACCACTTCTGTTGAAATGCGATATGCCCATTAGTTACAAATAGCACCATCGCACATGCAAAATCATAATCCGAGTCCAGTTCATTTATCAGAGGTATATAAATAAGTTATTAATCATAAAAACAGGTAAAAAAAAGTTTCGTTCATCAATACAACAAACACTCTCTATACTGCACATATTTATATGAGGCCATTTTACTGACAAGTTAATAAATAAAGCAATACAAAGACCCATCTTATTTGTATGCCACACGACTTTGTACTAAATTGCTAGTAAATCAACAGCATAATATACTCCAAATTTATATGCTATAGATCATGAACATCACCAGAAGTCATAAATTTGTTTCAATTCTCAAACTAATCCACCTGCTAGATTTTTCCGTAATTTAGTGACTCAAGTTGTTTTAACACTGTTGACAGATTGCTTTGCGTAGCTAATCATATTAATAGTTGTCTTCCTAGACTTTACATCGTATGATGAGTCTAGGTATGACCACTATTACTCTACTATGGGTAAACAAGCATGGCCGTTATTATTATACTCAGCTATAGTACGCATATATATTCTTTTTATGATTAACTTGAAGATTATTTTTTGAGTGCAACTCTTGTTGCAAGTTCCTCAAAAGATAGAGGTCACATAAATTATTAGGTTATCATCACTGCTGTTGTGCAGATTATTACGCTTCGCTCACAGCCTAGGTCACTTCTCAAAGACGCTGCAGCAGCGGTATGCTCATCGTGCAGTCATTCTAATCTTCTTGTGCAACATTGTTCCATATTTCATCTTATTTTCGTGGCTGCTGATCTGCTGCACCGTTCCTTGGTGTACACTGTGCAAAATGAATGATGATGATGGCGATGATGATCTAACATGAAATTAGGACGATGAACAATATAAAAATAGAATGTACCATTTTTGCGGAAAATGTTTTATAGCCAAGGTGTGTTTGATTTGTGTTCAATTCATCTCAATTTATGAATGCCAACTTTTTACTGTTTTTATGTCATTGTAAATTCCCGATGGGGTATGTCTTACGATCTCCAAAGTTTGCAATTAGTAGTTCTCAGTAATAAGTAAACAATGGCTGTTATTGACATGGACTTTTTATTCACGTTTATTGTCCTTTGTTTTTTTCATGTGCTGATTGCTTGTTTCCATTTAATTATTCACAGTGGTATGATTGTGTACATTTCTACTTTATTATACTGTACTTAAATTATTCTAAATACCAATATGGCCTAATGTGAAATCAATCCAGTTTTTATTCTGTTGACGGAATCGAAATTCGTTCTTCTATTTCCAAGCTACTACTATACTAGAAATCTTTTTAGGTTGTCGGTTTACTGTAATGTTTATTGCAACTAAAATGATCATTTCATGTAATCCAGGATCGTAATTATATTTCTCTTTCATTGCTTTACAAACGGTTTTGTATGTACACTTGTTTATGATGTTACTCAGCATACATCCAATATGTAGTTTCACTTAAAATGCTTTAGCTGAAGTAGCTTATTCAATAATAATCAATGTGCATACATTATTATAATGCATACCTATACAGATATTGCTCAGAACTAAGATTTACTTAATTGTCTAAAGTTTACTGACTGCGCTTTGTTGTTTACGATCGTTATGTTGTTATGCTGCTTGCGTATTGATAATGTTCAGTTAGGTAAACTGTGTCCAGCAGCGAAATTATGACAGGACGGAAAAGTAGTAAATGACAATAAAACAATATAAGCATATAATATTGTCTATATTTTGTAGTTCTCAAC
>JAHZMV010006973.1:0-41946 GCA_027743765.1 Coecobrya sp. COE2
GTATTGTGGTGGTGTGTGGAGTTTCTGCTGCAGTTCGTCAAAAACTACCCTCAGCATCTTGAATCTTCAGATTTAGAATTCAAAAGCAATACCACCCTTAATAATAGCACTACATCACATCAAGATATCAATCGACTTTTGGACAGGAACAACTTTCCACATTACGCTTTTGACAGATAAGTTGAAAAATAGAGGCTTCCCCAATGCTTCCAGTAATTTGCACGATGGATGGACCCATGTTGGATCCATATCTGTATGAAAAGTTGTGTAAAATTTGATGGAAACTGGGAGACACTCATGTTCTTTTTATCTGGACATTAATTGCATGAATTCTGAGAGGAACGCTAGCAGTAAAACTATTTCCTGGAAAACTATAATATCTTATTGTATTCCTTTCTAATTTCTTGACATCACGAATTCCCTTCGATGGCTTCTCCAAATTGCATCATAATTGCATAATAATTAGGTATATATATTTTTACGTAAGAGTAATATATAAATGTGTATGTATTTACGTGCAGTATGCATCATTTGCACATTAATAGCCTGGCTTTGTCACGATGAAAGAAGAGCAGCGAACGACCTTTTATTTTTTTAAAGTCACGCTGTGAAGTGAAGTGCTTACGATGATATTGCGTAATGATGACGATAATGGCCGGAATAAAGACAGAATAGATTACGACCAAGAAGAATATCTTTTCATTTCTATAGCCAAACTAGCCAGGCAGTTTATTATCATTTGAATCATGTCATAGCGTTTCCTTTATACTGTCCCTCTCTTCCCACACTGACTCTTGATGAAGATCAAAAAATAAACAGGACTGAGATAGAAATGGAATGCCCTTTGATTACTTCCAAGAAACTACGATCTAAAATTAGCTACTTTTGTGAGGCAGGGTAACTCCAAAAGATACGTATTATTAAAGTGTCTATGCATCTATGAGAAAGCTGATTTTGCGAAAATGAAGACTATATAAAAGAGTGAAAGGCTAACAAAAAACGTAATAATAATATGGGAATGCCAATATGTCAACGCAGACACAATGACAAATCCGTTATTCACAGAGGGTCTCCATTTTGTTGACCAAAACCACAATAAATCACTGTGGTCAAAACGTGGATAAAAACACCCGACAGATTGCCGCATACAAAAAAAGCAAAGGCACGTTCTTCAAAGCTCACCAACCACAGTGACACCCACTCTTTCACAATTGAATGGGATTTATTGATGATGGCAAGTTTTTCTGGACGATTTCTTCTTTACCACCCCTTTCATTCATTTATTCACTACCAGTCTGCCTTGATTTTCCTGTTCAATGTTCGCCTTTCTGATGAAAAAAATTGAATCGTACTACTTTCCTCGATTCTCCCTTGTTAACTTACATAAGACCTTCGATAAGAGATGCACATTTTTTACGTCTACTCTCATGGGCAAAATCGGATGGTCATTTAAGTAAGCATATCTTCTTCAACATTCACTTATATGGCAAAAAATGAGCATATAATATATCCATTCAATTGCGCCGTGGTTGCTCATTAGTCATTACTATTATTTAGATGGGAGATTTTTTTCAAAAAGTGCCAAATGAACGGTCAGGAAAAAATTGAGATAGCTGCTTATACATGTTTTAGGTTTTCTTAATGCTATGTATTTCTCTGGACATATATGGGTTTCGTCTCCGTCATCATCATTCACCTTTTTGTTGCTCTGCTTCCATGAAGGCGCCACCACAGCTAAGAGAATTTTCCCTTTCTCTCTTACTTACTTAGTTACTTACTTTTCTGAAAAAGGAATTCAATAAAAAATGTCAGGCATGTCAAAATGAAGAATTAGCTGTGACAAAGGAGAAGAAAAAAAGTCAACATGAAATATTGGGAAAGGGGTCTATTCAACACACTCGTCGTATCATGTCGTGTTCGTGACTTGGAGACTTTATCTATCTGTCTTCCTCATCACAGTATCATGTACGATATATTCGTCATCTCATTTTGTTGACTTCGTTTTATTTAAAAGTAAATATAAATCTGCGCATTAGATTAGATCTTTCTTAAAATATTCCGTAACTGATTCTGATGTGTACATTTGATTACTTATTTACATCCTTTCATAATATATGCTTGCAGGCATATCGAGACTGTCATTATTGCTTCTGCTGGTTATAAAGTTTCAGACGACAATAGTTCGATTCATCTCAAAAGAATTGTACTATTGTACTTTATTACTATTACCGTATCGTTATTTCGATTCTGTCTGAGTGTTCAATACATAATTATTTAACGGGTTTAGATTTTTATTGCACTGGTCTGGAAAAAATCTACAGCCGTAGTACACACTGACGTATGACGTCTCATCAACAGCTACCAAAGTTCATCAACTTCAACCGTTTTTCTCACAGTCAGCTCAACCCTCGGATTATCAAGTAGCTGTTATGGTCATAGTGTTAAGTAACACAGGCAACGGCAGTAGTGTAAATATCACCACAAAATCGAATGTCAAGTGTCAACAAGATAAAAAATAGAAAGAAAATTATTTCCTTTCCCAGACACATCAGCCAACATTGCTTAAAGGTACACGCCAATGGATTTGCTATGTATGATATATGTTCATCCATCGACATCTATGAAAGCATTCACTTCATTTTTTATCACGGGATCCATAATGTATTAATAGAGTTCTCAGTTTTCAAAAGAGTAATGGTCAAAGGACACGTTTTCTATGTGAATGGGAAAAATACTGGAGCTAGTTTCCAAGATATTTTTTGAGCGATTTTCCTATTGGTGTATTTATATTGTATTTACAGAGCATTGTTTGAAAACCAATAAAACATTGGTAAACAATCATGTTTTGTACGATTGCTACACATTGGAAAATACTGTTGAGAGATGGATGCAGATACAAATTGAGAGACTCCGCGAGGGTGAGAGCGAGCCGTAAGTCAACAAAACGAAGAAGAGTTTGCTATCTTTTGGTCACTTTCCAGTGAAATTTAATTTCTGGGCCAAACCGAGAAAATAGCGAGAAGATAAATGACCTTCCGTTTTATTAGCATTTTCAATGTCATGGCATTGTTGATCAACATTCTGTTCAGTTGTTTTTGTTTGCAAAGGGACATTTTTTATATTTGTATGTGTGTAAAAATGAATCATGCTGCACTACATACATCAAATTATATATATCAAGCTAAATATACTCAAGTAAAGACCACAGTTATAAAAAATGTGTAGATTTAGAGAAGGAGATCATGATAACCTAAAAATAGGGTCAGTCGATAGCTACGAGAGCCTTTTACAGGCGTAAGAACAAAGACAAGCGAGAGATGAGGAGAATAAAGAGAAGGAGTGGGAGACTTTTACAAGTTGTATCGTATGGTTGAACGATAAATAGGTATAAATGCTTTAGATGGATTGCAATTCCATTCGCTACGACAGCTAACAACAGTTTTTTATGGTTTGCTGATATTGTGTGTAAGCAATCAACTAAATCGAAAATATGAAATGTATTATGGATATCCTTCTCCCTCTGCTATATAACAACGAAAAGGACACAGAGAGAACGAGAAACAACTATTATCTCTCGTTACTACTTGACTTGCATTTCCATCTATTTTTTTTTCATTTTTGCTATCAATAATGATATCCATTTTGGACAGAGTGAGAAAAGAACGGCGTCTCTAACTTGTGAGTCGTGTTATTTTTATGGTTTATTTTCTCGAATACTAACGAGACCGATTGCAATTATATCCGTGTTGTTTTTTCTCTGTGTCTTTTTATCATGTGCACTGTCTCCCTCTCTCTAAACCGATATTTCAGTTATCTTTATTTTATGGGTTATGACAGCGTTTTGGTGTTGTTCTGTAGTCAAGTCTAGTCACATCAGAAAACAAGACAATAATAATAATAATAATAATAACTAGCTTGAATTATATATGGATTTGTGCTAATATTTGCTACTACCATTGCATTGCTTGTTATCTGAAGGTGATGATGACGATGATGCTAGGATTGTAGTAAACTATATGCTCAAAGGAAATCATAAAAATTGTTCATTTCCAACTTGTCGAAAAATGTAAGTAATATGCATGGCAAGGACATGATGAATGAACAGCGGGATATAATAGTTTTTCCCAGAATACAAATAAATACAAGTAAATTGTAACGCTATGCTTGTATCCAAGGTCTTTCATTTAATACTAGTACAAGTGCAAATTAGCTCCTTCCACCGCACTGAATTCCGATAGCACAGGGAATTTATTTCAGAGGATTTTATACTTTTATTCAAGGAAAAGTACGTGCTCACATTTTCGCATTGTCAACTTCTGTAAACAGTACAGAAGAATGCTCAAAAAACAATTCAGCCTTGTTGTTATTTAATGTCTGGCTCATAATTCCTCTTCCATAGATTAGTGTGCGTGGGCATAAGTTCATTAAAAGTTAAAACCGTAGACCAGAAATAGGAGAATTTAAAGTACGACATGCTTCCCATATCCACTATTATTTGTAGTGTGAAAGATTCCTTAGAAAAAGATCGAAACTACAAAAAAGGAGACTTGATGAACTGATGTGCGAATATAATAATAAGCCTGGAGCATACCACACCATACCAGACAGACTTTCGCGGAATGTTGTGGTCTGTATGAGATTACTAGTTTATACCTTCAGAGACACAGTGGAAACGAAGATAAATGTAATTTTCCAATTTTACTTCACGTATCCCGTTAATCCTCATTTTTATTCAGTACAAGCTAATCAGAGTAGGTATTCATTCATCAATGTTAATTATACCCGTCTCATTCCATCTTCCAGTCAGCTAGTAACAAAGGCAGACCAAGAGTAGATTATTCGGAAGAGCTCACAGGGACGCGAATCCAGCTATTGTCTTCTTCCAATGCAAAAAAAATATATATAAAAACACAACCTGTCCTGTTGCCCGTTCCAAAAAAAGGGTCCATGTATCATGTATGTAGTCTAATGAATGACACATACAACCACAGAACGGAAGATACCCATGTGTGTCGTCAGCGTGCCAAAATGAAGAAGTGTTTATTTTGTTACTTCGTTTTTAACCAACTCATCTTCAATTACACAACACAAAGGATGCAGTAATATGTACCTAATAGACCTACAAAGGATATCCCACATTGAAAAAAATGCTCTCAAAGTAAAACCAGAAGCTAAAATAGAAATAACAGGGGAAAAGCACAAAAAAAATACACACAAAGTTTGGTGTTGCTCTGATGTGTGATGGATGGCCACGAGTTTCATAACACTTACGGAGACATCAAACAATGTTTGTGTGCCTACGTGTGGGGCATTAATTTACATACATCTCGTGATGAGCATATATATCGTTAGAGTTTACACACAAAAGATGGATACATATAAAGCGCATCCGTGAAACAAAAAAAATAACACTGGGAAATGAAATGTTAAATTGCTGAAGGCATAAATGGCATAATCTTTATTATGACTATTGGCAAGTCAAGCCGCTTTCGTAAACATGCCTGCGTCAACCCACATGCACATCCCACGTTGTTGTGTCACGCTCAATAAAATTGTGCGTAAATATAATTATTCTGGTGATAATTTCGTCAATGCAATAATGTGGACTTGAAGAGAGACATCTGCTATTTTTCCTTTTGCTAGTCGCTATGCCATTCTTTTTTTATTGTTTACTACCGGAAAAAAATAAGATGGTTCGGTTTCCCCTCCCCTTCGTCTCTTTTTATCTATTTTTCCTTCCTTCCTTTCTCCATTCCACAAAGGGGAGCTGACGTTGGCGAAAAATATTTTACGCTATAGAAATTCCTTTGAACAGAACGATTGGCATATTGAATAAAAGGAAACCAGAATAGTTGAAAAGAAATCATCACACAATTTTTGATGATTGAAATTCCAAAACATTGCAAGGAAAATAATAATGATGAATGAAGGGAGCAAAATTCCTGTTGCCAACGAGTTGAGTGAAGGTTCCCGGTTTTCCCATATTATTCATCTTTATATCTGTACTGCATTATTACAACCTTGCCATTTTGCATTTTCTTTATTGAGCTTGTTGTTACGTCTGAGTCAGCAGGTTTTCACAAGTAGCACTATATTATAAGGATTCCTTTGTTAATTCATGTGGGAATTTTACTGCAAAAAAAGCGATCCGAAAGGCCTTGGTTTCTGGCAAAGTTTTTAAATTATAATAAAATATACGGAATAAACAGAGTTAATGTAAAGTCGTGTACATCCATTCTTATATTTAATATACTACAGCAACAGCTATGTATCTATCAACGTACACCTCGGAATTTCATATGATTTATCCATTGTCATTGTGATAACAATGGCACAAACTGCACGTCTTGTTTCCACAACCGACTTCCGTTTTATTACCTTTGCCTGTTTACATTTTATCATGAGTAACAGCAACAGTAAGTAAGCTTTATGAAAACAAGTAAGCTTCATGGCTTCCAGCAAATCTTTTTTTTCCTTCTGTACTTCATTCATTCATTCCATATTACTCCCACCATCACACGTGTTGTTTTTATTTCAATATCATTATTTCCGACATCATAGATGTAAAAAAGAAACTCAAGCCACTAACCGCCATGAATGTGCATGCATGTGTGTCAAACTTATTTAATTACTTTGAACATGGTTGGTTATCATGAAAGTTCAGGCTTTTTGGTGAGATGTTGTTGTTCACTTTTGTTTTTTTCTTCTTCTCTGATGTTTTTAAATATAAGATTGAAGATATACACTATTATTAGTCAATGCTGACATAATGTTTATTTTTGAAGCCATTTTCGGGCATTCACCAACTTTACCACGGCCAACAACATCAAAGTGCAAGTGTGAATCTGCTTATCTGCAACTCTGTTGCTGGTGCATAAATGCTTGTTTTATGTAAACGTAATGCTGAATAGCGCTGCAAGTTATTAGTTTTCAGTTCTCTATTATTTTGCATGCCCATTCATTAATTCCAGCACACGCTTGCGATCCAATGGAGAGTTGGTGTCATAGACTTAGTGTCAACGCCAATGGAGTTACCTTAATAGTCAGGCGGCGCACTGTGCTTTTCAGTAGTTTTCACTTTGACTTTTTTAGTCATGATCATGAACGACTGTTGACGTTGGTTCAATTGCTTTCCCATTTTCTAATAACTTTTAATATGATTCTGTAAAGTAATCAAAGTTAGTCTATGTTCAACTTTTACAAATTATTAATGTCATCAATGTTGACGACGCCGAGGACGATGACGGTGATTGGAGGCTCACTTGAAAGAAAAGAATGTCCTTTTTGTTCTTTTTTTTTGCGTGGCAACGAGAAACTTTAGGCGAATAACCGTTATGTCATATGAAATGAGCGCAAGGTAAACTGGTGGTAGAAAAGTTGAAACTGGTGAAAAACGAAATGACAAAAGAGAGAAAATTCAAGAAGGAAAGATGTTTTTTGTTTACAAAAACTGGAAATTACTTTCTCTCTGCTTGGTTTTCACCCAAAAATGTATGCATTTTGTGTTCATGACAGGTAAATTATGTCGTTATAATAGGGCAGTTATAACTTTACACAGACAAATGAGCAAAGAATTCATTTTAACTCTTCATTTCTTCTGTTTTTCACCGGCTTCCTTTTCATGTCACTTTTTCCTTTACATAATACTCAGGTAAGAATACAGTAGTTTAGGGGGGAAAATCCCTTCCTCAAAAAAAAGGCAAGAAGCATGAAATTTAGCCTGCTAGTTGGTGTGTTCCACAGGATTTTTTTTTGGAATTTCCCATTAATAGGGAAAATGCGCATATGAATTTCGTGACGTGTGACGAAACATGACTCTTTATTATTGTTATGATATGCACATATAACACATGCCATAATTTAGAAGCTAACCTGTACGTGAAGACCTTATTCCCTCGTGACAAAGTTGTGTATTATTTTGCATGAATTACATCAACATGTTGATGTTTACAGACGCATTTTTTCAGGCTCTCTTTTTGTCCTTCTACAATAAAGCTCATATGCCTATGGGATACCTATATACAATAAAAATTGTAAAGAATCTCTGCTTTGAAAGAAATAATTCTAACCAAAATACCCAGAAAAATTAAAGAATAGGATCTTTAAACGGAAAGTCTTGAAGTTATGCAATGACGATATTATAAATACTGATAAGTAGGGATCGTGCGAAGATATTTAATATTATGCTTACAATCGCAGGTAAGCTGCTTTAAAGTCTGTCTTCTAGACGAGGAAGTACTTGAATGATTGCATGATGGAATGTACATTGGTTGACCTGATTGTACAATTTTTTTTACTTTCTTTCATTGGAGTAGAGACCTCTAAAATTGACAAAAGGGTTCTCCCTACATCACTTTCACCACTACAAACATTCCAACAACCGCTGCTACCATTTCCACCAAATTTGTCATTGTTAAGGGAACAAATAAAGGGAAAGTTTCTTTCTCTACCGTTTTCTCTTTTCTGCATGTGTGTTTTCCGTTTCCCTCCCAGAGAAAATTTCTTATGTAATGAAACCAGAGATGAGAGAGAAAGAGAGATGAGTTTTCCAGAGCGAACGAGCGAGAGTGCTCGTGCTAACAGTTAAAAAAGAAGTTCATTAGAGTGCGGTAAAATTATATCAATTTTCTTCAGCCCGGAATGCACGCCATGAAAGCAAACCTAATGTAATAGTCCCTAGACGAGGAGGAAATAATTCAAGACTGCGTGTGTGTGTACCAAGTAGCGTTTCCTGGAAAGAAATTTCTACGCAGCGGCTGATTTCATTTTCCATTTTCCGATTCATATCATTTTACAGTAAGTTCAGGGAATTTCCCTGCAAGCCAAATAAATTTTATACGGGAAAGTGTGCCATAATACTTATATGAAAATATGTACTACTACACCTTTAGCATATGAACATGCTTAAATGTATTATGTAGATTACAACAAACTTGATAATATCAAGTATTTGCTTCTGCTTTCCACCAGCTTTTATCTCCTCGTGCAAGAGAGCTCCTATTTGTTTAGCCGTTTTGGCTTAAAGCATAAAGAGTGTCAACTGTCAGTTTGGATAGAAATCGTTTAAATTAAATTTTAAAAAATAATGAAATGCGGCGAATATTGTACTTCACAATTGACAACATGTAGAGAATACAATCAATGTCAAAATCTGAATAGATGCAATCAAAAGCCAAAAAATTCAAGACAAACAAGAGCTTTGGAGATTTTCAATTATACATTTCAAATTTGCAAATGGGGATATGAAGGAGAATTTTGGATCTCTCAGTACGAAAAATCCCTTTGCATTACTACGCACTTTTACTCAAGTTCAAAAAGAGATTGGTTCCATGACCCCATCACTTATTATTACACGATGTGTTATCATAAACCAGCAAGTTTATACAGTTCAAGTAATTTCTGTACGACAATGAAAGAGTTCATGAGAAAATATTACAGAACAAAGAAACAACTGCCAGCCATCCAGTTAGTTATATCATTTCATAAAAATATCATACGTAGATGTGAAATAAGGCGGAAATAAATCAAAGAAAGACATGCCAAAGCACACGATATATCAAGCATTCTACATCTGATTTGTTGAGTTAAGCATTGTGCATATATACATTATAGTATATACCCAAGTATAACTTTCGTATGTGTAAACTTTTAGTGGAGCCATTATATGAGGTCATCATCATTCAATGTGGTCGGTGGTTCCAATGGAGATGTGGCTTCTACAGAAAGAAAACATGGCATTATGAAACCCGAGTTTGAGGAATTCCCGAATCATCTAGGATTCCCGTGTGGTATTCATCTTATATGCCTAACAGTCTGTCTGCATTCTCTAGAAGATCACTTGACATTTTTTAGAAGAGCTCGAACAGAGAAAAAATGTAGTGCACGCATTGATTGAAGTTGAGCTGAGCGTCGCTGCTCAATGGCCACTTCCATTGTCCTCTTCGAATGGTTCAATCAAAGCCAGATATGTCAACAATTACCGATATACGGAAACTACCAGTGGGCTTGCAAGAGTATATCTATTATAAGTCTACATTCCATTGAATGACAGTGACGAGCTGGTTAAAAGTGTAGGATTTCCTTAGAAGGCTTTTTATAAGATTTTTTCCCTGAGAAACTTGCTCGCCATTTTGTCTGTTTTTATCTGAAAAAGGATTTCCCACATTTCCCTGTTGTGACCTTCTTGTCTGGAAACTTATTCGTTGTTAGTAAAGTTGTGCGGAAAACACGGCGTGTATCAAAGGTTATGCAACGACGTGACCGTAGACATGTAGAGATCATAGATCAAAGACAGACGAAGACACTAACGCTGTTGGACGTGCTTAACAAGAGACATATAAAAATTTCCACGGAGGTCGTGAGTGAGTGACAGTGAAAGATGACGAGCTTGACAGTGCTGATCATCTGAACAATATCTGTTTTGATCTGGCTGTCAGATTTACGCAGCTTTCTTCTAACTGATCATGTCAAATGTCGACACTATGTAGGCTACACACGTTACTAAAATGTACATGATGGATATCACGTTATGATGATGATGATATAACATTCTAAATCAAATAAGCTTGCTCACTGCCGGTATGATGTCAGAAGCACTAATTGAGTATATTTATTATTAATAGTCCAACTATGAATATACCTCATATTCTCAAGCTATAAATAGTTATCCATGCTATACATCCCTTTGAATAAAAAGTGAATTTGCTTTCCAGAATTTATTTTTGTACAAAAAGAGAGGCACAATGATTTCATAGACTCTCATGAGCTGAAGCAGCGAGCTAGTGGCCTAAAATTGATAGGAATCTTTTTAGGATGTTTGTCAACTTGTAACAGTGACAAAGGCGAGCCTCTCTTTGTCTTTTCTATGCACATGAGTACATATATAAGACGATCAAGTGATTCCTCTTTAAAAATAGGTTAAAAACATGAAAATTGTTAACGGAGGTAAAAACGGGTATTGTGGGTAGTTTTTATACACTGGAAAAGGGATTCAGTTGACAAGTTATAGATTAATATTATGTAGGTATTTTATTCATTCCAAGACGTTGTTTGCTTTTTACCTTGAGTAAAGTTAATATTAATGCCAGATGAAAGCTTTTGCGTGCCTATTAGGGACCTATGTAAGGATGTGGGAAGATAAACTTTATACAAAAACTGTTTTTAAATGTCATATTTCTCCTTTTGGAGGCCGCTGTGGAAACGTTGGTTGCGATAGGAGAAGTTGGGTAAAATGGAGCCTGCATTAGCTAAACATTATTTTGTTTTTGTAAAAATATTCCAGCCTTTTTGCCCATTCATTGGAAGTACTTTAATAGGTGAATGTGTTCACAGAGCTTATTCTTGGGAAAATTGGCAATTCAGATGGGCAGAGAAGATGGAACAAAAGAAAAGAAGAATTTAAAGTATATGGTAATACTCTTTTCTGAGAAAACAAGAGAAATTCCTGTCCATTCTTTTTAGTTCCATTTTACTTTTCCAGTTGTTTTTGAACGCTTTACACAAATGATTATTTTTCTTTAGCAATCCGCCTACAGCATGTATTATAAATCAACATTTAGCTTAAGTGAGCATACCGTGTTTTCTACTCTGCGAGCCACGGCTAACCGTTGAGTCTAAGAATATATATTTTAAGCATTACTGATATCGAACCCAGCAATTTTTAACCGTCCGTCCTTCCACGGTCACGTAAAAAGTTCAAAGTGACAGTATAAAGATTACTAGTTAATTTATTACAATCACGTCCCACATTTATTTTCCCTGTTGGATCAGCTAGTCCTTAAATTTCATACACGTTCGACTTTTTGAATATCTAATCATATCCCTTAATTAGAAAATCTTTGGTAAAGATCCCATTACTTAATTAAGACTGCATGTTCTCACTTCACCCCCCAAGCTCCGCCTTGCAAGCTTAAATCGAACCCCGGTTTCAAGAGAAATATTGCGGTGTGTACGTCAACCGTTCGCAGTGGCAGTTGAAATTGTTGCAGCGCAGTAAAAAATGCATTTTCTGACGTTCACTCACTCAGAAGAGAAAGGAAGATTTCAACAAGAGACAGCCAGTGTGCTGGTCTGACGAATGAATCTTCCATTTTCCTTTCATATCATCCACCACCTCCCCCATCACGCCATCATCATGATGTAAGTAATCGTGATGGCAAACCATAATAAAACCTAAGTATAAATGTATATATGTACGTCTGTGGATAAATACTTGGTTCCCTTGTTTAGGTCGCTGGTTGATATCCCATCCTAGCCTTGAATGGGGATGGTGGCGCTACTAAATGTGAAGATAATGCATAATGTAGCACAAGTATGCATAAAAGTACAAGTGGCGCTATAGCAATTCCGTTCAACAGTGGTTTGAGCTACCAGCAAAATGTAGGCGAAAGACCGACTTTGAAGTTTCCTTTCATTACTTTCACCACAGAGCAGGAAAAAAGTAGTGTAGTAATGCAATATGACAAGAAAATTCGTATTAGTGGGCATACATTCGTCTTTTGCGAATGGGATATGTTTTCTTCCCATTTCGCCACCGCCACTACACGATTTTGTTGCCTGCCGTTGTTGCTCCTGGGGAAAAGAATTATTCTCATCTGGTCGAATCCACACGCTCACATTATGCAGTATTAAGGGCGGTTCTGCTTGCTTCTTTTGTCATTGTCTCACAGCAGCCTATTACATAACGCATTATATTAATACCTTGTAGTCAGTCACTCTGTCTATCTGCAAGAAGGAAAGTTGTGAAAAACCCGAGAACCGAGATGGAAAAGAAGAACAATAAGGAGGAGGAAAATTACTTATTCTTTTCTTTTCCTTCCCTTAAAATATTTACTATAATGGCAAGCTTTATAGGTGTGTATGCATGTACCCACTTGTTTCATGTCATTAATCTTTTGACGTGCGATTAAAACTGGGATGAATTCGTTACTTTTTCGTGCCTTCTGCTACCGCTTCTGCCAACGCTTTCTTTTTTATTCAAAGCTTGCCACTTTCTGACTGGGAGAAGTGGTGAATGAGAAGTACGAGTATGTAATTTGGGTACGCGTACTTCCAGTCGTCATTCTATCACTCCACCACCACCACCGACACAACCAAACCAACATTACAACTTGTTGTGCGTCTTTGTTTCCCTGCTCTAATGTTTCTGTTGAAGGAGCATTACATACTATTACTGTGCGCATTTCTAATGAGCTGATAAGTTCTTTTTCATGGGGAAACTGCGGATCCCTCTTAACTTTAACAGAAAGTACTTATGTGCTTTTCATTCATGTACTCCACTCATGTAAATGAACAAAAAGCATGTTATTTTGGGGAAAACTTATGTAAAAGCTTTTTTGTCAGTGTCATGGTGATCACGGCTTTCCCCAGCAAATGATGACGACGAATGGGTTTTACAAACTTTCTAGGAAAACACATTCAAATGATCCTCTACAAACTTGACGGATTCTAAAAATTACCATGAAGAGTGATGGAGGAATGATGAAATTCTCAGGAGGTTAAAAGTAGAAAAATGATAACCTATTTATAAATGCGGAGGAAGAAATGTTGGCCTTGAGACTACCACCGCAACTCCAATTTTAGTATCAGAATAACAAAAAAATGCATACTAATGCCATTCATTCGCTAGTAAATTAAATTAAAGATGGAAACCTCATGAGGCCTGAAGAGCACGACTTATTAAAAAAGATTAGAGTTTAATTCAAGTGACACAATAGACCGAACCACTGAAACAGTGAATTGTTTTTGCTGTCCTTCAAAAAGCTCTAACTTGGTCTATTTATGTCACACAAAATTGTTGCATTTAAATAAAATAAGAAACAGCAAGTGAAGTGTATTTACTTATAATCTCACAAAACGCTTTATAAAAAGGTGATGCATGTGTATAAGGTAGGTATTTGCAAGGCTATCTTATTGTTTTACCATTCATGCAACCGACTCACCTTCAGGCATGCGGGAAACCAAGACATCAATGTCGGATGAGCACATTAATTGTAAAGTCGTAACTGTACACGTGCCGTTGTAGAAGTGTGTTTAAAAAGACCTTAATGACACGTAATGCATAATATAGAATCGCATTTTGAGAGTCCTTGTTGAAAACCAATGGGGTTTGCCACAAGAAATACTTAAATAAATTAAAGTTATATAGTAGAAACGGTTTTTCTTAAAATAAGACGCACACACAAACCTTGTAAGTCAGTAGGCTAGCCGAGCCCTGCGGAAAGGATAAAGAAGTACAGTTCATCATAGATGACTTGGGTGAAGCCACTTTAACTGCTGCATATTGCAATGTTACAAAGGAAAGTTCTACTCACTAAATCGCTCTTCTCTTAGATTTCCTCCTAAAATACAAATATGATGCAACTATATATTTATTATTAAAATGACATTGCTTTGCTTTCCTTTAGAAAAATCATCAATCTCTCTCCCTCCTTGCTTAAATATTGATATTGTTTGTTCATTCTCATGAAGTATTAAAACATCAAGGGAGTTTATGCACGGAAGAGAGAAAGAACAAGGATATTAGTTTTCTTTTGTTGTAGTAATATGTAAGCCGTAAGCATTTCCTAGCAACTTGTAACAAATCCAAAAGGGAATCCAGTGAAATTACATACATAAAAGGGAATCAAGTATTTTACAGGGCAAGAAGATGGAACAGCAAATGTAAAAAAAAAGTTTCTCTACTCTCGTCACTTTCTGATATGCCTATTCACTAATGTCCCATCATTCCAGTACCATGAGGCAAATTTGCCGCTTAGGCAATAGTTATAAATTAACTAATATCAAATTGCAAAATCATATGCAAATATTTAATGTTTTACTGTTGTATACCCCGTGGACAACGTTTTAGCTAAACGGCCATTGAGTGTCTTTTTTGAGCTAAACTTAACAAAAACAAACTCTTATGTCAAACTTTGTATATAAGCTCATGTATAGTAAGTTTTGCTGGACAAAGATTTTTTGCGAATTTTAGTATCAAGGCCCTCAAGGAATATGATCCTTTGGTGTAATACAGGCTGACTAAAGAGCAGTTATAGACTAAACAGGAAATTATGTTTTCTAAGTGGAAAGTTCGTCACTTGGAACTAGACTGACTCTCCTCTGCATCTGCGCTTTGGGTTTTGTGCATATCATGTTAGAATGAATAGGATTGTCTGTAATTTTCTACTGTATGCAACAAGGATGCCAAAACTGAGAGACAAAGAGAATGAGAGAAAAAGTTTCTTTTCCTCATGATGATGCCGATGATGTGGAATCCTTATGGAACGTGACACCTCTTATTGTGGAGAAATTTTTTGACAGGTTTCTCAAAGTTTCTAATTTCAAACGGAAAGCAATATTCAACTTTTCTTGTGATGTAGCATTGATTTTTGGCAAGGGAAAAGTGGCTTTTGCTGTTTAACACTTTTGTTGGAGAAAAAGAGACGGACGCCAACTTTCACCGACAAGTAAATTCAGAAAAAAGTGTGTAGTCACGCCTACACACATTATGCAAAGGTCCCAGGCTTGTCCTTATGCAGGCATTCATTACGTACTTCGCTAAGAGTTACCAGTACTTCTTCGGAATGATGATGAGGTATTGCAAATTCAGGCAAACAGATGGATCGTTTCATTCACATGTGGTACTAGTAGTTGTTCGAACATCTAACTATTATCATTACTACATATACTAAGCTCTAATCAATATAAGTGATTAAACTTTGTCTTTACCCAACCTATTTTTCCTTGTACTTGTTCGCGCTCACCCACCCACCATGAGCAGGCTTTGTTTCTGATAAGTATGTGGAGTGGAGTAGTTTATTGTGGTACTGTCATCTATACTATCGACGACATCACTCTTTCCATTTACATCTTAATACTTTTATTTGTTTATGTATAAAATACTGTATATGTTTAAACAATGCTGTTTGTTTTTGAGATGAGGGAATATGATAAGCCTTCCCATCAACAAATAACGATGCCTATTCTCTGCCGGTCCTTTTACTCCAAAATTACTTATCGGTAAAATAACTTAAAAGTACGCCCTACGGCAAAGGCCGAGAACAGAAGGAACAGAATAAAAGCGTTGACGTGCAAAGTGTTTAGGAAGCCACAGCAGGGAGTGGAAACGGGTTGTAGACAATCCATTTGAGATACATGTTATTATAGAAAAAGTTAGACAAGCTTGCTTTATATAAAAAGAGGAAATAAAACAAAACGGCGCACTCATCCATATTGCGTATTACATAGGTATAAAATAAAACGATGATGCTTTCGCGATATGCCTGAAAGTGTGAGCCTGATTGAGCTATTTTTGTCTGAGTACTGCCTATCAATAAGTTTCCCCAAACGGCTTTCTCCTGAGGATTGTCTGTTCTAAAAGCAGCACTACTTTTATCATCATATTATACAATCTTTAGCTTAAATTGCGTAACTTATACACTAATATGTTGTATTGGCAAATAAGAAATTTCCCAATCGACATGTATATATGAGTCTAAAGTGAGAAAAATAATAATTGGCAAAAAATAACGATAAAATGTGAGAATTGCCAGAAACACGTAATATTCCTTTTTTGTTCAATCATACAAGTTATGTCAGTATACATAAAATGCATGCATATACACAAACGACAGTATAAAGTGCTTCATTGAAATGGTGTGGTATGTGGTAAGCGGTTTTACTATGACTATATGTAGATCCGGTTCTCATGCATTCCATGGAAATATATGTGAGAAATGCCAAGTATTTACCAAAATATTTACCAACTTCGGCTTGTATGATCCGCGTTACAAATTTCCAACGATTCTTAAATAGCGGGCAGCCATGAGGAACTACTGAATTATAAATCATACATCATGGTTCATCCTATACATCAACATATTAAAACACTTCAGAGCAGGCATCAAAGAAAAGAAGTAAGAGGCTGACTTTAATAACATTTTAAAATTTCGCTATGGGCAAGTGTGTAATAACGGCAGCAATTGTTTGCGATTAACGTTATTAAAAACAAGAAATATCTATAGAATAAGGTTAAGACTATTCATATAATAAATTACGGACCGAAACGAATGCTACTTTAGTATTCCATTTCTAAAGTGCTTTTAATCAATCTAATACAATAAGAATTAAAATACGACTTCCATGTTTTGTGGTAAGATAACAGACTTTATGGTCCTCAAATTTAAATTACCAAAGTGGAAGCCAAACTATTTTATTATCATTACTGGCATAAAAGTAATAACAAGACTAATAGCTTTATTTTGCCACTATAATATTGAATAGTAATAATTATAGTAAACGAATCTATTTTGCTTTCCCTAGTAGGTCATATGAGATGACTCCTGCCGTATTATACGGTTGACAGATTACTTGCATGACTTTACTTTTACTGGTACTTTAGACTTTAGGACAGGATCTTGCTAATTTCATATTTTATTCACTTCACTTGTATAACTACGCTAGTCGATGAATTTTTTATTGAGCTATTTATTGCTTATGCAAGTATAATTTGGAAATTATTGGCTGACCCTAGAGCCCCTTTGGTTCTAATGGGTCTTCAACTGGTATATATTGACTAGGAGAAAAGCGGTTCAGTGGTAGTGATTGTGGCACCATCACTGCATTTTGCATGCATTTGTACTTAGGTGGTACTTCGTTTTTGTTATGTAAAATGTAAAATTTATATAAGACACCACAATGGATAAAGGTGCATGTAAACATGAATGAAACTTTCAGCTTCCGTCTTTGCCACGCCAAAATAATTTTTCTGTTTTCCTTTCCCTAGCCTCAGTGGATGGGTTAGTGTTCGTTTGTACGTGACATGGATGCCACGTACCGGAATATGGAAGCTGTATCGTTTTACATGTGTTTGTGCAAAATCCGTCTTTTCTCTCGTACTTCACGTTTCTCGCAAAACATCTGTACTGGCCGCGATAACACTTTGAAGAAACAGGAAACGGCTCATGTCAAAATTAAGTCTGTCATATGTAAGTGCAAGCAAGGTTTTACAAAGTGCTTCCTCCCATCTCGAATTGCATATTACCCTATCTGTGTGTGTATGTACGGTTAAACATGAATGAAGCTTACTGGGTCCTGACAATTTCGTTGTATTTACTCCATTTTTTCTCCAAATAAACCTTTTCGCTTTGCCTGAAAATAATGTTCCGTTTTTTTGTATGCACACTGGCGTGCTCCGTTAAGCAAGCTGTTACTTTTGCACAATACATTTCCTCCTGCATCAAGAGTAGACATATCTATACCGTACGGTAAAGTTTTATATCACAAAAGTGACATCAGAGCATGGAATATACATATGTAGAATTTCAAAAGTGGAATCTAGCCTTTCTGAACGGACGCGATAATACAGTTGAAGTAGTTCCAGAAGAACGCTAATTTTGATGAAATATAATTGAAGAAATAGTATTAGTTGAATGATTTTTTAGTTGAAGATATATAGTTGAATTGATTTAGTTGAAACAACTAGATTTAAATTATTTATCGTCAGTTATAACCAAATTATGATAAGAAAATTAGATTTGATGCTACAATATAATGAGTGACATTGAATGAAGGCATTTGCCATTGCGTGGGGCTTAATCTTTATAAACATTGAATACTGCACACATCCAACCATTTCTGTTTTCCACTAATTATGTATTCAACTAAAAATTTACACAGTTCAACTAAGAAAATCCTTCTAATATTTCTCATTTAGTGGAACATTCTACTGGAACTACTTCAACAGCTTTCTGAAGACTCGCCCAACAGTTCATCATCCAACCACGCAACCTTGCTCTTGGTCGTCACTTTACTTAAGAGTTAAGTCACATTGCAGAATTTTTTTCTGTTCCGCACAACTAGCTCTTCTTTAGAGATTTTTTGCTAAATCTCCAAGAGCTTTTTTATGCAAGCTTATGGAAATTACTGGAGTTTCATCATGAATTATAAAATAATGCAAATTTAATGTCTTCCTGACACTTGACAGAGAAAGACTTTTGAATTGTTAATACTTTCTTTTCTCCTCTTGACACACCATACAAAGTTTCTTTTGGCGTGGGTTTTTCTTTCCCGGATAAAAGTCTATTTTTACCGAGATTGGAAGTTATTTGAGAATTTACATTTTGATTCTAAAAGAGACTTTTCTCTCAAGTTTTATGGAGTCGAGTACACACCTATATCCGCTTACAAAGTTGTCCACATTATGACCTCATTATTAAACCATGCCGGTAAAAGTTTTATTTATCTGTAGCTCCATTACAGAAAATTACATTATTTCTTTATTTTTTCCTTCTCTCTAGTCTAGACGATTATTGCATAAGTTATGGATCGCAGTTTCCCATAATAACTTATTTACACCACTTTGTTCTCCAAATATAAATGTCTATTTATACTTCTCACGCAGAACTTTTAATGAATTCCTCTTTATCTGAATTCAAGAGAAAATGCCTAAGACGATAAGGACGGCTTTTTGCATTTAAGTACTCACTATAAGACAAGATGAGACGGGAAATCATCTAGTTCATAAAAAAATTAGATTATCTAGTTTAGTTGTTGTCGTCTGCATTACAGCCACAATTCTCAGAGGTGCAAGTGAGTTGATGTTAGGTGGGCTCTAAACTGACAGATATGTGACATTTCAGTTAATTGAGCCACAGAACACTTACATTTTGCATAACACACTGATAATTTTGACATTTGCTTTTTAATATAGCCGTTATGGGCTTGTCAAAGAAAACTTTGTATAAGTTAGTCTATGTTTTTTCCCGAACTGCAAATATTTAATCAAGGAAAATTATAAAAGCAATAGTAGTTAATGTGGCTGTCTTTCTATATCAAATATGGTATATTCAAACACTGGACTAAAGCCGCTGCTAAAAGTCAACAGCTTTTATAACACTGAGGCTCTAGTTGTTTAACAATTTATAACAAGCCAATATTCATCGACTGGGTAAGAAAGTGAAAATAGTAACCTGATTCTGGGATTAATAAGTAATGTGAGTCCTGAGAGCTCTCTAGATACTGATCGTGACTTCCTTGACTAGTTGTCTGCAGTGCATGCTGAGCATATGTATGGCGGTGGTGTGGCAACTGTACCTTTTCCCAAGATGTTATTTTCACTTGCATACCTATTTAAGTGGTCAGCCGTCAGAATTCCAGGATCTGAATCAAAACTGGGCGAACTGAGCTTTCTTTTCTCTACTCACGCATCACTGATTCCGCCACTTTTACCACTGCATCATCACCACGGTTCCCACAAAATAACATTTTCTTTTAGTCTAAAGTGCTCTATAGGTGTAAATGCATTACATAAAGTACTCGATTGTAGGTATGTATATGTAGCAACATTTCTAAATATAAACCTGTGTTATGCAATGTTCACGCTTTGCAGAAACAGTGTAACGGTGGTTTTTCTTAACTTCTCAAACATGTTATAAGTTTCCGGCATTCCTTAAGGTTCTATTGTTCAATTGAAATGCAATAAATGAATAAAGAAGGGTTCATGACGGAAATAGACAAACTGTCGGAATCGAAGAGTGATTATGTCCTTTTAGCAGATTAACATAAGCCATGCTTGTACAAGTAAATGACGCCCACACGTTATATAATCAAGAACAACTGAAAATAAGTTTTAACATTCATCTCACCTACTGTCAAAAATATTACACAATTTGTTTGAAAATACCTACCTATAAGACAGTGCAGGTGAGAGGCTGACTTATTGTCAGCCAACCAGTGCAGCTGTCAGACATCTCATACGAGGAAATTTTGTACCGCTTATCTTCGCCTGAGGTAAACCTATTTTTGTGGAAAATCGATGGATATCTTCCCGTTTACTGAAGGCCGTCATTCTGTCAAAGATTTTTTACAAAAAAATCTGAAACCATTTCCGAGATAATATACATACAGGTGGGCAGACGGACGTTGAGGGTAATTATATAAAGTTGTTGTAAGCTCGTCTTATAACAAGCTTTAAAAAATGTGTTCTATTGAACGGACATTACATTTCTTGCAAGTTGTAATCCGCAGTAAACCAGTAGTATTGAATAAACGAATGGATGGATTTTAAGTCTTCTTTTTGTATTCTTTCTCATCTGACGTGACTATAGCTCCTTATAAGACGTCAAGAACACTTGGTATATCCTCATATCATAAAATGAGAAATTAAACACTTTATACGTTTTTTCTTTCAAGGAAAATACCCACCTCCGCATTACCGCCACGATGATGGTGTTAATAATAAAAGTAAGTAATAGTTGCTATTATTTTTGAGTATCATAACCACCTACTTCCATGGCGTCATACAGAGAGAGATTGAGAGGGAGACAGTGCGAATATCTTTTTAAAAAAAGGCTTTTCCCGATTCTATTCTCCCGTTAAAGTATTGGACCAAGCTGTTGTAGTCGTGGTGGAAGTGTAAGCTTTTGAACTTGCAGTTGATGTGTTTTGCGTTGTTTTGTTATTGAGCCCAGATAAAAATTAATTATACCCATGCTCACATATATTGTGAACGGTAATCCTTATCTTCCTTTCTGGCTTTACTAAATAACAACAACAATATATACAACTCCATTACGTCCTCCCGTCCCTCTTCTCTTTCTATTTCATACATTTAATGCCTATATATTTCCCATCCAAATTAAATATGATTTTGTATGATCATCAATCTTTTCTTCTCGTGTCAGGGAGAACAAGAGAGAAGGAGAAAATAGACAATGTTTTCTACTCTCTGTTGTTGTATATGTACAACGTGCTTTCACACAGGGTTTCATAGAACAACAACAAGCGTACATGGAAGATCTTGCAACTTTCACTGGAGAGAAAGGACTACTACTCTGGTCGTCTCCGTTGGATGCTTTTGATAATAATCCGGTAGGATCGCCATTGTAATCTTTCCCTTCATTACATACATACAAGCTTCCATGTTCACACTACTATTATCTACACAATGAAAGAAGATACCGTACTTTTTTTCTTCTTCTAAAAAAACTCGGATAGACGGAGGTATTATTCGTTTTTACTAACTTTCTGGTTACTTTAAAAGTTAAAAAATGGGAAAAGAGAGTGGGCCGGAATTGGTGTGATTCATTAAGCAAAAAAAAGTTCCATCACCAGTAACGGAACAATCAGCATTAGCAGCCAGACGGATGCATTTTGGGAAAATAGAAACACTTATTTTTTTATTTCGCTTTGGTTTCATCATAATATTGATTTTATCATTTATTGTTGTACGATGGCGTGATGCGATGTTCTTTTCGACGGTAAGCTCTTCATTACTGATGATAAATCATTTTGGTCGGATGTTGGATTTTTCACTCATTAATCTTCGTTTGGCGAAAAGGTGTTTTGCTCAATGGAGTCAATAGACAGAGAAGGATGGTAATGGTGAGCACACTTGAATACCTAGAACCGGAAAAATTAAAAAGGGAAACTTTTCATTTCCAATGAAAATGCTGATTTGACTGGAGCCCTAATAGGTGTGCACACTGACTGACTTTTTGTGGGTATTTGTTCGTGTGATTAATTTAAATTGATTTTTAGTCGAGAATATAATACGCATATAATATTGTGGTTGTTGATGTGGTAATTAATACTACCTTTTCCTACTATAACCTTGTCAACATGTTTTTTTAGTCATGGTCTCTTTCCATAATTTTATTTATTCATGAATGAATTCCACGAGTTTACTACTGTCTCTGCAGTGTTTGTAGTCAACATAATAAACAAACCTGACAGTCTTTCAAAACACATCATCCAGCTAGTCAACATTGACTTTGCGGAGAGAAATTTAAATTTTAACTTGCTTCTCTCTCCTTCCAGTTACACAACTTCCCCTGTGCTATTTTAATTACTAATGAATTATTTGAAGGTATACACACTCGTAAATATTTTGTGTTTTCGTGTAAAACCCATGGGTCTCCTCCTTTCTCCAAAAAATTATTACAACTTCACAACTTGATTATACAACTGCAAGTCTTGATTATACCACCACCACCTCCTTCATTTCCATTTTCAAGTACCAATTTACACCTCTCACCATATAAGACATTGATACATGGACTTGTACAAGAACAACTTGCTCAAAAGTGAAGAAGAAAAGCCACTTTTCACACGTTTCTTGGAATTGCGAAAAATAGCAACATAAAATCAAGTTCTGGATCATATAATATGCATTACGTGAGTATATGTATGTGGGAGAAAACCCCAACTGAAACGTGGATAAAGTAATATTAGGCCAGCGTGCTTGGACGTACCTAGCCGTAAAGTCGTTTAGTAACATGACACACACAAGTTACATTTCCTTTTTACTTTCTTTTTGCAGAAGTTATTCTTATTTGAGCCTGGGTCAACTATTTACCTTGGTTTTATTCTGAAACGTGTGTGGAGCAACATGGTTTGACTTGGTTTCTCTCTGTACAAAATAATGTTTCTCATGAATGTAATAAAGCCAGTAAACTTATGCTACTCTGTAATCGTGACACATTTAAAGTGTAAACAAAAACAAGCGAGGGCGAGAGAGAAAACAGAGTTTAAGGGATTTTATCTTTCCGACTTGTCTCGTCGCATATGCTTTCTCCCTCCTGCACTTTTACGTTTTAGCCTTGCTTGGCTTTCTACTTAGCTGTTGATGTGTTGGTGACGATGGGAGAAAAGTAAAAGTTATTGTAGATGATCATGCTCAATAAAAGCTATGAAATGTTTGCTCGACAATGTTTATTTTATTATTTTGAAAACAAATCTCGGTAAAAAATTTATGACGGATATAACCATTTTAAGATATGTATGCACGTTAGCGTGACCTCCAACAGGAAATTTGTTCTTTACTGGACAGGAAGAGTACGTTGGCTCATGCGTGTATGTTTTTTATTTATAGTGTGAAATGAAAGTTATGCAAACTAGTAAGTTGATGCATCAATTCCTTCCAGCTTTTACTAAGAATTCATGCTTTTGTGTCAATAAAAAATTTGAAGGGGGAGGAGTAGCATATAAAGGTAGCATTAAGGGCAATACAACTTTGCCTCCAGTGGAGAAGAAAGTATGTGCAAAGAGGTAAAATACTTTCTGTTTCATTGAAATAGCTTTCTCTTTACTTCTGGATTGCTGTTGTTTGCTAAGTCAGAGAACCCGGCTAAAGTCACATCCATCCATACCTACGGGACAGGGCAGAGGAATACATATTGATGTGAGCTCTGTAAATAGCTTCAAAGGAAGTTATTATTATTATGAGTGTGTGTGTATATATAAAATAAGATGTAATCAATGTAATGCTTTTCCTTTAATGGAAGTGCGGAGCTTGGCTTTCTCACAGCAAGCAAAAGTGTGCGCACATGGCAAATGAAATGGACACATGCAAAATTCAATATCACATAAGACACTATGCTGAGTGTAAAGATAAAGTTTTGCATGGCACAGCAGGTAGTCTCAGGCAACCCCATTCTTTAAACTTCCTGCAAAGTTTCCTGCCAAGTTTATTATTTTTAGTCCGAATTGTATACAACTTGAATAATAAGAGCTAGTGGTACAAGCTAAGACTCATTATGAAAGTGATAATTAGAATTGTACATACCGTTCCCAGGGGAAAGCCAACAGGTTATTGTGTCGGTGGCGTGGTATGATTTGATACTAGAAAGAATGTTAATTATTTTAATAAATTATTTATTGCTAGATTAAATACATAATTCTAATTCACTCTCATCGCTAGAGTGCTTATGGTCAACAGACCATCTCAAATTAGCTCATTCTACGAAGCAATTGGATTAAATTATGGATAAGTAACTGGGTGACTACCTCGTGACAAAATAATCAAGATGATGTGTCGGTATGTGTAACCAGCTGCCAAAAACAATTCCCTCATTCCGTGTTGAACCTGTCAAATCCGTATACACCTTTTTATGCATTTTATTGTTTGCTTATTTGTTTAACATGTAACGTGTTCGTTTGTACAAGGACGAACGCTGTTCGTCTTACTCCAACACGGGACGGGGAATTTGTCTATATTTTCTGTGCCCCCTTCCACTACGTATCTTGTCCCTACGTTCTTTAAGCTCACTGAACATCAGTTCACTCTTGCAATTATCCCTTTACGACGAATTACATTAACGGAAAAGGATCAAATTTCCATTATCGTTGTTGGTGACAGCATGGATGTTTTATCATATCTACATATGCTGCTAGCTGGTATCATTTAGTATGACAAATTAATTGTAATAACCATGCTAAAACTTTTATTTTCAGTAAAAAGATTCTTTACACTTTTGGGGAAATGTTGGTAGCAAGATAATAATGCATGATAATAGATAATCACAGGTTTGATAAATCTTCTGAGCACCTTGACAAACGCCGCGACGGTCGTTTCAGACGAACACTTTCTTCCTACCATTTACCTGATGATGGCTGATGGCCTTATTATTATCGTAGTGGTATTATCAGACTCGAAGAAAGTTTCACAAACAGTCTGTGAATATGTTCATGAAGTATTATATACATACATACATGTTCGATCGTTAAAACGTAATATATATACTGTGGGCCGTGTCTATTGTTATTATAAAGAGCTTGAAGCCATTAAAAAGAGCAAGCCACGCAAACCATTAGATTTAAGGTGTGCTGGTACTGGGGTGTGTCATTAAAGTAGAAAGTTTGCACATTTCCAGCAGCACAAAAGATTAACTTGTGCTGCTGGTCGTAGTGTTTTATCATTTTAAGTTACGCTTATTTGTCCTTCGGTGACCTTAGATCATTTGTACCAACGGATAAGGGAGCGTACAGTGATTGTAGAACCTGCATGCATTTACGCGACGACTTTTTGTACTTTGCTTTTAAGTACAAAGTTGAACGAATGTTGATATCAAGTTACGACCAACATCCGACTTACTTAACTTGGACCAACTGAACTAGGCAATTTAATTGTGAAGAGAATTGCAAAAAGAAAAGTTTTGATGCCGTCAGTTCACTGTCGACTTGGTATATCACCTTGGCTGTTCGTTTTCTCTTTCAAATACGCATCGGAAAGTGACTCGTGACCTTAAGCGTAGGTACCATTGCTAACACTACAATTATGAAGGAGGATCCGACTCTTGCAAATAAATGCGACATCATTACGCTGGCTTGATTATGTTCAATGATTGCATACAAATCAGCTTTTCTAAGTGTTCGTTTTAAAATACCAGGGTTCCATTTATGCAAAATAATGAAAGATGAATTCTAGTATTTCCAGGTTCGCTGTTTTGCAAAACAGCGGAATTGAAAAACCTTAAATGGAGCAAATCAGTCAGCTCTACGAAGACGAGAAACAATGAAAAATTTATTACTCAAAATCTTGTTTCATTTCAATTGACTCTTCTGATAAGTTCCTTAATTCACAACAAGTCATTAGCTATGCTAGGAACTTAGCTGGAATTCTATAGTTCCATGCATACTCTTCCAAACACGAAAATTCAATCACAAACATGAATTTTAATTTACTGTATTCAAGTTTTGTAGCTTCATTAGCATTTTGTAACAAATATTTTGCTTGTCATATTTTCCCTTATAACTAATATAGATCCTCCCCTGGTTCGAATTCTTAAGTATGGCTTCTGTAGTGGATTTCAACAGAAAGCGTATCTAATGTTGTCTTAAGGCGGAAGTTGTCATTTTTCAAAAGTAAAAATAATTCTTCAGAACTTGTTAGCAATGGATTGATCTACCAACGTTTTAATGAACGGAATATGAAGTATCATCAATTTAGGCGTGATCCGTACACCCTTAAAGCTACAGGCAAACTGACTGACAAAGAACAATCTACATTATTACCAAAACCTGTTTGCACACAACTTTTCAGGCTTCCTCAGTAAACTATTTTACTCATCTCCTGAAATTCAAGTGAGACAAAGATGAAGAAGGATGATTATTAAGAAAGTTGCGAGTTGAGAGTTTGAAGGAAACTCTGCGAAACGTGAATATTTTTTGCTCTTGAAACACTTGAGGGCTTCCATCCATCCAAGTGTTGAGCGACTGGAATTTTCGGTTTGATACAATGTCAAATGAAATGTGTAAAATGCCTGTAATGAAATTAATCGGGTAGAATACGAGAAAATTCCATCTCTTTCCCAACTTGCAACAGTTTCACTTTTTCATCATCATCATGACCATCGACAGTATTTATATGTATACATATCTTATGTCACATTTCCCAAAGTCAGGGCAGCCATTTCTACAACAAGTAGAATACATAATATTAATATATTATAGTAGATGCATAGTTTCTTTTAAAAATTTCTTCCTTCCTTTCTCTTTTCTGGCTTGGTAAGATTTAGGAGGACTGCAGTCGTGCTTTTGTGGTTGAATAAGTTGTGTGAGAATGGAAAGTGAGTCCTCAGAGGAATTTCAACTATTTTTGTTGCAAGTTGGTCATGATCACCGAATCTTATGTAACTTATTTTTCTTCTCATTTCATTCATTTTTTTGCGATTATTTTTGAAACGCATTTCTCTTGCAAAAATAGCTCTTCTTGATAAACTTGTCTCAAAACCAAGACGGTTACAATTTGTCACGCCTACGCTAGTAACTTCTTGGCACCATAATAATATGGTCATTCATGGCACAATTTAAAAAAACACTTCTTTTGTTTTGTATTCATGGATAATATATAAAAGTTAATTGGAGAATTATTATGTAACAACGCACGCTCTCCTACATCCTTGTTGAGGAAAGAGGTGCATGGTATGCGCTTTGGTATTTGGGTTCGTTGACGTAGTATTTATTTTTAGCCCTCTTGGGACGTTATACAAACAGAAGAGCGGCAGGAGTAATGTTAGTAGGATTGATAGCGGATAGAAGAGAAACTTAAAAAAATCCAGGTACTATTAGTTCCGTATTGATTTTCAATTTCGGCATGCACCTGTGTGTCTGGAAAAACAATAAAGCTCCACACTTGATGGGGTTATTACAATTATTATGCAAGTATAATGTTGACTATTGACAAGAGTGAGTGAAAGAAGCCTCACTTTAGGGTATTTCTTGACATTTTCATGTCGTTAGCATCATATAACTATATATGATACCTTTAATACATGCATACGTAGTTACTTTTTAGATATATGTATCTGTCTTTACAAGATTAAGGAATCGGATTACTAACCTTGGATCATATTATTATTATGGTTACAGTTATAGGAAAATCCTTTTAAGCTTATAGAAGCAAATAGCATATATAAAACATGGTCATAGATATGCCGAGGTCAAGAGTATTGCTTGTGGAAATTTTTGTAGACAACAAAACGGTTAGCCACTGATACACTTCTCGCTGCCCAGTAAAGAAATAGGTAATAATAATGTAGATACTTAAATATAACCTACACTTAACCAACTCGGTAAGCCGTTCCATAGTATTCTCTAATCAGTAATCTGAACATGGTAACATGATGATTGGAAGTGAAAACACGATATTTTGACAACACTATTGACAGAGTAATAACCGACATGGAAGTAGTGTTGGGAGGAGTTCAAGGATTACTTCGTTCAAAGACATTCTGGATGCTTGTGAATTTCATTTGCTAAGTCTGCTGTTAAATGTTATTCTTATGTTTTACTGGTCAAACGGTTTGATAAAGTAAAAATAAGACGGAATGAACCGCCTTATTCTAGACAGTTGTGAATCCTTCTTGGTCCTAACGCCTTTTTCTTGCCTGTCTATTTGCGACTTCAAGACCTAATTAAAATTGTATTTCAAGGAACTTTTCCATTTTAATCTGTCACAGTCATAGTAGCTACCAGGATATTTCTCTAGTCGATGCTCTTGCTATAAAAAGAAGGTGAAACTATGATATTACTGCCGTTATAATGACTTTACTCATAATTAATTTCTAAAAAGAAGTGATTATAATAAGAAGAAATGAAAAGTTGACGGATAATAGACAAGGATTTTAGCCAACAAGATTTAGTCTGTACTACCATTCCTTCGTCTGACAAAAAAAATGCAACCAGCAGAGGCGCCGTAAAACGACTCTGACGGTTGTTGCTTGATATGTCAAGAAGCTACCTTGTGAGCACACTGAAGAAAATAGACACCTGGATATAATCCTTCTGTATGAATAAATATTTTATGACAAGTAAACCCAAACAAGTTGGCCTACAAAAAGTAGCGGAAGGGAAAGATTTAAGAACCACTGACGCCGAAAAGATAGGTCTAAGCTGATTGTGAGTTTCATTCATCACGAAGTGAACACTCCATTATCACGTGCCTCATTTGCTCTTCCATGGTCGCCAGGTTTAATCTCCTACTAAAACAACTCGAGGAAAGAATTTGGTAAAACTTAGTGGAAACAAATTGGGCAGTTCTTAATATTCTGGACACGTAGGACACCACGACATTGACTTTATGCTGAAAGTTGACTTACACGTGAAATTGGGGAGACTGACAGACAGACAGATAAATGAGATGGGGATACATCTGCTGTTTAATAATTTGATCAAGGGATCATTTCGCATCATAGTAGATAGTAAACCTATCAAAGTCAACGGCAGCTCATGCAAAAATTGTAATTTTCAACTTTTCAGGGAAAGCGACGAGCGTCTAGCAAATAGTATTAAATCTTAATTTAAATTTTGTTTAGGATAGACGATTTACTAAAGTACTTACAGGCAGGCGTCTTTGCAACCTATCAGTTTACCTATTAATATACATGCACTATTATTACTTGTCATTATATTTACTGTGTACATACATGTATATTAATCCTTCTGGATATAAACTCATAAATAGATAAACGGTGCAGTGCTGCCAGCGCAATATCTTTGCAAAAGGGTAGTAAATAGAATTGGACAACATGACACGGCACATAAAGCAAGTAGAACAGCTCATCATTATGAAAGCGAGGTTGATGTGTTGTGTAAACAAAATAGAAGAAGAAAGATGAAAAAAGTAAATGATCCTTGCTGTCTCCTCATTACAAACTAAATATTATTATGCGTATATCAAATTTTTTACCATAACTATTATCAATACTACCATCACCACTACTACATTTCAGAATATTGAGATTTTCCCTACTATTCGCCAAAAAATATTGTAAATACTTGCTCAAGTAGGTATGCTGTTGTATGTAGCTGACCTCATCCCGTCATACCAGAGGACGACGACAGCAGCGCACGTGAAGTGGAATCCTGTAGCTATTTAGATTGCACAGTACATTATCATCAAGAGCGATAATGCTTACCGCTGCTGCTTTTCAACTCGCTTCATCATCATCATCATTTATCGTCATTTTCCACCTCTATCACCGCCAAAGATGAGACTGATGATAAGGATCATTATGGAAAAATCAATAATATCTTTTACTTTATACTTTCACCGTTGTATCATCATACTGCATTTACAGTGCACATGTATTACGTTGTGTGATCAAAGATATTGTGTGTCTACCTATCGTATTCGCTAAAGTTTATCTCTATATCCAACGGCATGCCTCTATGCATGCCTCACTACCTACCGTAACTGATAAAATAATCCACTGCTGCTGATGCTGTTGCCCTGGATTCCTGTAGATAAGTGAAAATAGAGTAAAATTTATGGTTCTACAATTTGAGACATTTTGTAACATATTTTTAGCTGTTCTGTTATAATCCTACTACCTACTTATTAACTAGCACTCTTTACCTTTTAAGTCTTAAAATGCCCTTGTAGACGATTGACAACGGATAAGTTTATCCCTTTTTTCTCTCTCTTGACCGAGACTCACTTTTAACTTTTTCCTTTTTTCTCTCCTTTGTAAGTAAATTGACTTTGCCATCATTATCGCTATTAGTTGCTGTTACAACAAGTCCCGCTACTACTAAAGGTACAAAAGCTTATTAGAAAGATGGTGATTTAATGTTGCGCAGTTTCATAAAGAGTTGCACATTTTTATCCAATGATATCATAAAGGAGAAAGCTTTCTTGGGTTATTTTCGACCATCATCATCATATTTTCCCATTCTGTCAGGGATCACATACCTAAATATCCACCGGATAGAGTATTCACTACCCAGAAAATCCACCACACACACACAAAAACTAGCACTTTTCTCCTGCCTCTACAACAGCGAGAGATGCTCGAACGCAACATCATATTATAAATAGTGTTAATATATTATAGCTTATATATGTAGTAGAATGGATGTACTATCAAAACCAGTTTCTACATAGCCTGTGTGGAAGTACTAAACACGCGCTGTTTCCATTTTATTGATAAGCGCATTATTATTATTAGTGTTATTATTATATATAGCTTATGTTTATACACATACATACATTTTTTCTCCACCTGTCTCTATCCATACTACCATCTTCTTCGTATGTCTTCTTATAGAATTTACCTTTTCACCCTGTTTACTCCAAAGTCACACGAGAGCGACCAATCAAATGAAATGGATCGGCTAGGTCACGACAGAATATGTTTATGTACCTACACTTCATATGGATACAGGATTATTATCGCCTAAATTATATGCTTTCCGTTGCTCTCTTCTACCTTATAGGCATTCACTGTCTAACTGAGAGCGCGGAGAAAGTACTACTGTTCAGGATAGTGATGGTGATAGATAGGCATGTATGTATGCTGGAAAGTAAAAGACGCAAGAAATGGATCGTAAAAGATACATTGTTCCTCTCTCACCAGGAAAGCGCTGCAGCCATGAATTTGAATTGGTAATCGCTAACGTTAAGAGCAACACTAGCCGTGCACATGCTGGCCACGCACCTGCATTTCAACTGTATTACAGTAAAAATAAATAAAATGAGTGTTTGTATCTATGCAAATTCCTGTTGAGATATGGTGGTTAGTTACCGCAGTCAACAAAGAGAACTCAAAGAGATAGATCGTTGCAAAAGTGCTGTAGTCCGACAATGTCAGACAGAGTGTGTTGTTTTTGGTTATGCAACCCAGCGAGGCTGATATTATTATAGTGATTGCATTGCGGTATTGATGTAGGTTGTAGAAAGTAATTCAATATGTAGTATACATTAGACAATGTTATCAGTTGCATCGCCTTGTTACCTAATGCTGCTTTAATTGAGCAATGATAGGCTCATTTTTTATACTAATATGTAAAGTCATCGAACATGACACTACCTAATGGGTTGTTTCCAATTTCATCAACAAGATAAGTATTTTGGTTGCAGGGATGATATTCAAGAAACTTTGGTCGGTAAGGTGCATGCAAGCATTGTAAAAAATTTGTTGGTATTCTCATGTTAGTCTGTGCGTTTGTTTCTTGTGTGTATTCAGTTTCTTTATAGAATTATTTTCAGCGAGGGTCTCATTATCAACGTATGTATATCTCGTGGGACTACATTGAGAAGATAAAATTAGAACGGGAAATTCTTCACAAAATTTAATGGAACATGACTTAGGGCCTACAATGTCAGTGTTCTCAGAAAGTAAACAATTACGGTAGTTTTGTAGTTTGTCTCGTTTTTGCCGTAACAACTCGTAACGGTAGTTCAGTGTTATTTCAGTGGTTTTTAGAGTCTCACTCAGTCATTACTTTTTGACCTAATGTAGAATAATAGCATAAAATCCACCACATGTGCTGGCAGGCATCTCATTATATTTGCTCAAATAAAAATTGCTATAGCACATGTCACGTAACAATGTTACATTTTTTTATTTGAAGCAAAACTTTTTCCCTCGGTTACAAAACTTGAGTTATTTATTGGATTAAAGAAACCTCAACCACTTATGCATCCCTGACTTTCTTTCCACGGTCAATTTACAAACTGGGAGAGAAACTAAAGGAGTATCATTATTGCATTAAGGGATTTCACATTGTCTCCTATTTGGCGCCTATAGAACAAGAAAAGCTTTTTTTATAAAAAATATGCAATATTGGTGTTTGGAAAGGATTTTCCAGTAAAAGAAAATCGGCTAGACGAAAACCATTTACACTGAAAATAGAAACGGTGTCGTGTTTGTTGACGTACTCTATTATAACCTTGTTATGCTTCTTATAATACAAACTACTATGCTAGATGTAATATTTAATGTATTCTAAATTGTACTATAATAATATGTATGTAGCTTGATATAAAAATTTTACCAGAATTTTTCCTATTTTTTACCACAACAGGGTAGACATTGCTGTAACGATTTAGTGATCTAAAATTATCCATACAGCTTCTTCACTTGTCTCAAAACCCTTTTTGCAACGGAGTCGTGTCGAGTTTTAAAAATGCCCTTATAATGCGATCACTTAAATAGACGTGGGTACAGTGTCTAGTAACAGCATTATACGGACATTTTATCCCAATGATAAGCATGACGCTAATCTAATGGAGGTGAGCATGAATATTGCAACTTCCTGGTGGATCCCCATACTTTATGTATTGGCTTTCGTGCTAAAGCTGCTTAAAATGTATTTATTTTTAATACAGTTAAAGATAATAAATGGCGCTCTTGAAGTAGGCTTGCAAAATTCCTTTGATATCATTAATGCTTGCTTACACAACATAATATATTTTGAGGGAAGTAAAGTGATGCTGGAAAGGAGATTTGGGTTTTTACAGCGGTACCATATTAAAATTTATAATTTAATATCACTTTGAAAAGACAGCGCTTTTCGCAACTACCAGTGTCAAATGTTTTTCATTGAACATTTTTAATCCTACATCCAGAAAAGCTTATATGCTTCACTACTCAGCATAATTACATAACGCGTAATATTATAAACGTATTTAAAATACAAAATATGCTACTAATTTCCGTCATTTTACTCAGTTTTCCAGTAAATAAAGAGAGTATCCTTGTCCTCGTCAGTTTCAAGTACGTCATTTAGTGTTTTTCTTCTCCGAATACTTTCCCTTGTGCTTCAAGGTTCACTGAAGTTAATACTTAAGCTACAGCAATTAGCTACTGTGTTAATGCTGTTCTATGGCCCTGGTGAATACCAAATGTATCAGAGAAAAAAACGTTAAAATTTACCATTGCCACTTCGTCGTTCTTCTACACAGCTTTGGTTTTTAATAGGCCCCCTAATGATCTTCAAGGAGATTCTTCAGCACTTTCTCCTACCAAGCTATCCAAGTAGCATTTATGTACCACACACGTCTGGAGAGGACACCCTGCGTTTTTTTGTGGGAGGGAGGGAGGAAGCTGGAAAAATAAGCTGTTCGTCAGAATTTATTATCTGTTTGGTCGTCACGAAAAAGATTAGCAGAGCACAACAAGTCCTCCAAGTCTTCCGCTGCTTTCTCCACTTTCTCCAGTGCTACTGCTGCTGCTGCACTGTTGTGCACTGCCGCCGACGCTGCTGCTGTTTCAATAGTAACATGTGGGGTTGAAGGTTTCCTCCTTTTCCTTTTGAAATGTAAAGGAATGCCGCAAGCCATCCTTGTGTGTTGGCTATGATGGTGATGATGTTTATGTACATCAAAGATTCCGTAATTAGATATCTTCGGGATTTCAGTTGGAAGATGCAGTGTGTCAGTGGCAGGAGCAGGACGAAAGCCCAGAGGCGTTATCTCTTTCATTATGACGAATTATTATTATTATTATTACATACCATCTTTCCTCCTCACTCATGTCTGCGTGCAGCACAGTCCTCTTTCTATTGCCAAAAATACTAATAAATACACAACTAGGGCCGTATTATATTTAATCAAATAAATTGTTTCGTACGCTATAATAAAGTAGTGACAAGATGTCAACTTTTGGAACAAGTCAACTGAATAGTTGCAAGAAAACATAGTCTAAAGTAGCCTGTTGCCGTTTGAGTATAATCTTTTGCTATAAGAGGAATGTTTCTTTAGCGGTTACTAAAAATTGACAGACGGACGGATATATGGTTACCATAACGTATCTTGACACGTTTTACTATTTCATCATAACTTACTTTGTACCATGTACTTTCCTGCCTATACAACCAGTGATTTTGTAGAAAATTAAATAATAAACCAAATCCACCATGAAGGTCTCAACGTAAATAAATATACAACTCTCTCTTTCTCTGTGTCTCGCGTCCTTTTCCTTGCAACCATAATCAATACTGAGGCTAAATTAACCTCAGAACGCGGCAGTGATGACGGTTGAGAGAACAAGCTAGGCAACATATTGCTGCTCTGTTCCCTCAAAATGGAGTAATCATCCTCCTGTTTGTTTCCACATGTATACATTTCCATAAACGGTTTTTCTCTCATCTTCCCAGTCAGCATGGAAACAACATGAAACGGATTCTGCTCATTCAAAAGTGTTGAAAAACCTATCCAATCTAATGTGCCCACAAAATAGCCCTAAATCCCTTCGTCGATTTGCCAACTTTGAAGTACAAAAAATAGCCATGAAACCTATTCACTCATCTCATCAAGCATGATGGATAACATTGGCAACTTTAACAGCTTACTTTTAAAATGCATGTAGTCAAATCCGCCAGTTGTGGCGCTACAACATATCTCTATCACCTCATTTCCAACTGTTTCATACTCACCACACTGAATTCACTAATTCATTATCATACCAAATCGCTTTCCTTTTTCTGTTGTAAAAACAATACCCGGATTTGGAGAAGTCAGTGTGTGGGATATGATGGTGACGTTGTGCTTGTTGTATGAAAAGCCTGTAAGCTGGTGAGAACTCGGGTTATTTACGATCATGATCATGATGATGATCGCGAATGAGGGATTGAATTGCTGGCAAGAAAATGCCAATTGACTCCTGAAGGACATTTAGGCAATAGCTATGGGAAAAATACAACTATAAACTTCTTGTTTTTATGTAACTAATATTACAACTGCTGCACCAACAACATCCAAATATCCCATAATCACATTCAGACTCGTCATTCGCCTATTTCACTCTTAATGTAATCGTTTTTTCTCGCTTTATGTCACATGAAAACTATCATCAGTCTAGAGTATTTTCTGTAGCATTTTTCATCATCACTCCTCCACATCTAAATCCATTGTCAACGTCGTAAAGACAATAAAGCTGTTGTTGTTGTTTACTCATCTGTCATTTTCGTTGAGAAACAGGGACTAAAAAATGGCAAAGGTCAAATTATATTTTTATTTTACATGCACCTATATATAGCATGCTTCCTGGTACGTAGATATTGCCAAGAGGAGCATCATTTTCCCCCAGATTTTAAAGAGAATAAAAATAAATCGTTATATGGTTATGGTATTTTTTTATGAATATAGACCAGAAAGGCATTCGTTTTTTTATTGGTATGAAATTCACTCCTCCAGATGCCTGCAAAAATAAGGGAAGAAATTGAACACCACATGATAAGATATTTGTCAACATGAATTCCATCCACTGCTCAACTGTCAAGATGGATATTTTCCTTTTATGTAATAAGCAATGATTTTTGATGGTGGATTGACAGCGTGTCATAACTCATTGTCAAAGCATCACACAACCTTTTCCACAAATGGATTCCAATTCCCTACGGATATTATGATGATGAATGAATGGCAGTGTATGAAACAATTGTAACAACAACAAATCGTGCTTTCAAGCAACTTATCACGTAGAATGAATGCCTGTGTGTATACTTAAAAAAGGGGAAAAAATTGATTGAATCAAAAATAATCAAAAACCACTCAATCTCAATTTTCCTTTGTTTCGGGATCATGAAACCTGTTTTAGAATTAGATCAGTCTGGATAATCCTCATACCTAAACGACTACATAGTATTTTAACATAGTATGGTGGTGGCGTCGGAGATGATAAACTATTACATTAAATTAGAGAAGATAAATGGAGGAACCTGAAGGTGTCTAAGTTTGCCAAGCCATAAGTAAAGTCAATGAAGATTAATGAGTAAATGTTAAGGTTATACAAAAAATCTACAACTGTTACAAAGTAATGCCGGATTGGTAAAGTACAGATTAAAATAAGGTTAAATATATTTATATTTATTTTTAATTGAAACAGTTACTATAGTTAAAGCTTCTACAAGCATGTGTTTAGTATAGGGTTATTAATAACAATAAAAACGAATTTTTATTTAGAAAAAAAAACAAGATTAAGTAAGGCCACATAAGTGCTCATAATATATGTGTACTAAGCAGTTATAATTATTATAACACTACTTGTTATTATACAAGTACTATATGTATAAGACTATCTATAGTTAGTATAGTAAATAACAGTATGTAATTAGTAAATTAGTCTACATAATAACTATTGTTGAAACTAATTTTCATCCGTTAACAAGGAACCGATTCTTGGATGTAAACGGAATTGTGACTCAAGTAAGCTGACGAGACGTTCATTTATGAAATGGAGCTGGAATATAGACAAAATTATAAAAATTAGTTACATACATATAACATGCAATGGGATTTACGAGGAGGATTAAATGTTTGAGAGATGATGATAAAAATAAAAATATGTGTTGTAAAATATCTTACTTGGTGAATTGGACTAAGCTTAAGCTGGCCCTTTTCAATCTGGTCTAAGAGAAACGTATCATGTGGACCAAGTACATCATTCGTATTGTCTTCTTGTGATGGATTCACAGCAATTGTCACTATTGGAGCCCCTTCTACTCGCATTAACAACTGAAAATACAAATGCAAAGTAGAAACAATTTAAAATGGCATATTATAAGTTATGATAATCATGATCTATGTAGTTGTATTAACTATTTCATTCAGATTATTCGTAATAATTTTCATAATAGCTATTCAGTTAAATGAGTATTTAAATGAACATAATGAAATGAAAAGAATAATGCAGATTGACCAAGAGGATATTGTCACTTATCTTGAAAATGCCTGATTATGTATGCTAACTTAGAACTATTTAAATACAGTGAAATAAAACTTACAGAATTAGGTCCAAATTTCATCATACTTATTTGTTCGAATCCGAAATCAATGGTTAGGACTTTTCGGGAAGACGGTCCTACATTAGGTGGTTGAATAATTGGAAGGTGACATTCGTACGTCAGGCGCCTAAAATAAAATAAAAAATAAAAAAAATTATGTTATTAGAAATAAAAAATGAAAGAGTAAAGACAAAGCCCAGAAAAATCTTTTCTCACTGAGTATTGAAAAGGACCCGTAGTTGATTCGGGTTAACGTTTGAAAACGATCTAACATGATAAACTCCAATTTGGAGTAATTTAAGGACAAGCGTTTTCGTACGGTAGGGTGCAGATGGTTCACAAAAGCGGCCTTCTGAGGATCCTGGCTGTGGTTGGTAACTTTCCCCACCTCCATAGGGCTGCCCGGAAGGGTTGATATTGACCGTGTTGGTGTATCCGGCTAATCCGGGTTGACAAGGTGCCCCCATAGCAGCTCCAGTGTTACTTGAGTTGACGTTCTCATTTATGATCAATTGGGGGGAATCGCTACGGTTGTTAGTCAGCATAGTGATGTCAGCTTTATTGGTTCCGGAAAAAATCTGATTATTTCCACTAGCATGTTGGTCAGTTGTGGTCGATGAATTAGGCACCATGGCATCTTTGACTGCTCCACCGATACCGACGCCAGTTACTGCAGGGACACTTGATGTGCGTATCTCTTGTCTGATGCTGTCCAAATTTATCATCAGCTCTTCATTGCTTGTTACTGAATTTTCATCCGTTTCTTCCTGCATCATTTCTGCATTACAATTCGGCAAGCTGTTGTTGTTATCATTTCGGTAGTTGATGGTGGTATCCTGATTTGATTGACTGTTATTGGCATTTTCTTTTACAACGTTGGAAATTTTATTGGGGGCTCGGGACTTGCCCTTGTTACTTCCACGTTTTCTCTTTCTCCCAGCTCCTTCTGGCTTGTTTACAGCACCAACAGCAACCTTCTTCAGGGGTTCTTGTGGATAGATAGGGAGAAGGGGTGGACAACTAGGCACCGGCCTAATGGATTCTTCGTAACGAGCCTTCAATAACCGTTTCAGGACCAGCAATTCGCAAACAGTGAAGTAACCACGGGTCCGTGCAGTGTCTGGTATATCGTGAGGAGTCATCAAGTTCCTGCACTCAACCGATACTTCCCTCCAAAGAACTTCTATGCCTCCGGGTAAGGACGCCATCGGATCTGATCCTGTAGCCGACTTGGATTTTGATGCTGACACCGACATCCTTTTGGTTCCCTCGTGTTGCATGGGAACACTTGCGCTGGTGTTGAAATTGCTATTTTGATTTGTGGTCAGGTTAGCGTTTTGATTTGTAGTAAGGTTAGCGTTTTGATTTGTAGTCAGGTTAGCGTTTTGATTTGTAGTCATATTAGCGTTTTGATTAGAAACTTGCCTGGATGTTTTCTGTCCGTTCATCCAGCCAACAGGTGCCCGTTGTGGGTTTATCGGGGTTAACGCCGGAGGATTCTGTTGAAATGGCATACAAGCTGCCTGTTGCATAAAAGAGGACTGATGCTGTAAAGGATTAACGCTAGCGTTCATGGAGTGGGCCGGCTGTTGATTGGGAATTTGGGCTCCATGTGGATAGAACGGGTATATTTGTTGATTAGAATAAGTGTTTGCGGGTCCAATATTGTTAGCGTTCAAGTTCATTCCAAATGGAATATTGTATTGTTGTTGGCCTTGAGGATGGTGTTGACGGGAATGTAAAAGGGAGTTTAGATGGGGAACTTGATGGGCTCCTTGCTGATATGGAAGGTTCATTTGTTGCAAATGATGAGGGTTTTCCATAAGATGCTGCTGCATCGTTGAATAATGGTTTCCTTGCATGGAAGGCATTATTGGGTGGTGCATGCTTGGAAGGGGTTGAGATTGTTGCTGTTGTTGTTGGAGGCGGTGTTGCTGCTGGTATTGGGAGTTCATACCCGCATTTCCTAAGTTGTGTCCATAAACGGGTCCCGTGCTCTGATTATGCTGTTGTTGATCATGTTGAATCAAAGCGGCGGCGGCCGCTGGCAGTAATCCGTTAAGAAATGATTGTCCATTATTGCTGAAGTTATTGTTAGCACTGTTGCTGGTGTTGGGCATTGAGGTATCCATTGCTAATTGTTTGCCTCCGTATGGTAGTATTCCTGACGCTGCTGAAACGACCACATTCGGGGCTGAGGAAGCGTTAACTTGGCTACTGCTATCACACATTTTTAATGTTGTGTCTCTACTCTTAGCTAAATCGAAACTTTGTGGAAATATAAATCCAACCGGAATGGGGAAGGGGTCAGTAGATCAATACCAATAGGGAGTGGAGTTAGGAACCTCAGAGGCGAGTCTAATAAATCAGGGACCTCCAAGAGCTTAAGTTCACCAACGCTTGTTCTTATTCCAACAGAGGCGGTGATGAGAATGTTCGCTGCTTTGGAGTAGGAGATTTTGTGAGAACAAACTCTTCAAAGAACGCGTGGTAGTTGAAGGCGAGGACATCTATCATATACAGTTAGTTGGCGACCAAAGGCCTTCCACCAAATAATAAAGGCAGAAAATGCCTTCTTGCTTGCCACCAAACCATTGATAATTTTTCTTTCCCATTCCATGCTGCCAATTCCAACCAATAAACCATCTAAATCTTGAAGTTTCACAGTCCTTCCGAATAAAGCCATCTACAAGCACGGTCATTACTTCATTAGCATTTTTTAGATAACGGAATAATTCATTTCCCCTCCATATTTTTTTAAAGAATCATGTAGATAAGGAATATCAGTGGATTCACCTAACCTACCCATTTTGAGAATATGCGTCGTTGGGCTTTTATGCATACGTGCCCAATTCCAACCCAAAAAAATCTTGTGGTAGCTTTTCTTGAATTTTTAGTAGAAAAGTACTGTATTTGTGCTGCTTTGCTAAAACTGCACACATATTACCAACGTGGTTTTAAAAACCTTTCTTCAACCTTAAGACGCAGTTGAAAGGAAACCAAACCAATGAACCATCTTATCAGTTTAAATGCATAAAAATTGTGCCCTCTGTTCATGTAAATCAATCCATAATCCAGGCATACACGCCACGAGGACCAAAGACGCATGGTACCTACTTGTAAGAAACATGGAGGCAAGCGGGGTACACCCCAGCGGCAAGCGAGGTAGATGGCTTCAGTTTTTGTAATTTTAAGCCACGCACAAAAAAGTCATTCTTGGGCTGGTGATAAGACTGTACATTATCGTACAGGCGGGCATGGTCGGTTTTGTGAGATGAAGCTTCTAAAATTGAATGGTATTGAAATGTGGAATGTGGCCCAAGCAGGAAGACGTGGAGAGGTAGAAAGATAAGCAAATTAGTGAATTTAGTGGTCCGGTCATTGGTTTCATTACAGAAAAGATGAGTTTTAGATTAATTGATATGCAAAGTGTGCAAGGAGACAGAGAGTAGTGTTCGGACTCTCTGTGTATAAGAGTACGACGCATGATTTTTAAGAGGAAGCAGTAAATAGATAAAATGCGATAAAGATTTACCGAGGAGAAATGAACAGATTTTAACAAGTTGGTGTCGTGGTCTCTTTGGTAGTGTTCCTTCCCTAATTTAAGTAAAGGTTGACTCAACCTGGTTGAGGTAGAGATTCATGATGGTTAAGAAGAGCTCGAGGGCCGGGTGGTTGCAGACGCGAGCTCACTCAAAAGAGCCAGTCAGCTGAGCAAAACATCAGAGTTTTTCCACAGCAGACGAGAAGCAGCTGAGGAGAGAGACTGCATGCATGCTATCAGAATCAAGCGCTTCTCGCTAGTTCAGCACCCGTGGAAAGCATCAGTTGTTGTATTTTGATGCGACTGATTTTGTTAATACTTAATTAATTTTAGGATTAATTATTTTTAAAATTTAATAATTACAAATTAACGAATTGATTTAGCAAAATCTACATCTTCAATAACGTTTTTAAATTATTATTTATTATTTATGGGCTCACACATTTTGATAATTGACCGGTTGACCTTTGATTACCCGTAGGGTATAATGGTCAATATAAGCTTGATTAGTAGTTAAATTCATCTACGTGTTCAATATCATTTAAAGTGTTATTTCATTTATAGCACGCGTTTAACAACAAAAATTGACCGGTTGACCTTTGATTACCCTTAGGGTTTAGGGGTCAACATAAGGT
>JAHZMV010006975.1:0-10777 GCA_027743765.1 Coecobrya sp. COE2
AGAAAACGATTGATTTACTAAAGAAGAATGGATCAATGGAATATAATAATGATCATTGCTTCATAATTTGACCAAAACATTTTGGCGTTTGACACATTTATATTTAACAAAATAGCTACTTTATAGTAAACAACAAATTCATTAATTTCACATGTATTTTTGTATATAACAAATATGAACAACATTAAATACATACTTACTGATAAAAATGAATTGAATTTTAGTGTGATGGCATCTGTACATGGGGAGTTCTGAGTTGAGATCAGTATCATTGTATTATCATATTGGTATGCCATGCTGCAATGCTGACGCTGTCATGACAAATTATTAGATGATAAATGATTTGGTATTTTACATAGGTAAATACATGACTTATCAGGATGATTTAAGTGCATCGTCATATACACATTACGTTTACAAATGGCTTTGGCAATGCCATTATCAGTGGCGTAGTATTTATTAGCATGATTGAACGTGCCATGACATTGTGAAGAGCAAAATGAGTCAATCACATAAGCATTGTGAAAAGTATTCAGTGCGACCGGACTCCTTCACTTCCACTTCAGTGAAGTTTAAAAAATTTGCCGCTTAGGACGGTAGGTCGTTGCAGTATTTGTTTTGACTGGTCAGCTTTTAAAAACGTCTTAAGTGTAATTTTAATGTGGTATACAAAATGGATGAACTATTAGTTGGAAACCCGGGTAAGATATTGCATTTTCAGAAAGTCAACAGACAGATACGAAATTATTTAAGTTCTAATTCACAAATTAACAATTCATGTGGTATTTAGAATGCACTTTCATCGACATTGTTAAAGCGATATTATCCTCCATAAGTCAGTCTGATTTGAAGACCAAATGGATACCTTTAGCAACTGCGTTAAAGGAGAAGAAGGAAAGTATTAAAGAATTGGAGGATGATGTTAACAGTGGGAAGATGGTTTTGGAAGATATTATTGAAGTATTACTGGTTAGCTGGAGATCCCGATGTTCTTCCTTAGCGACCTTGTCCTTGCTGATTGAAATATTTAATGACATATTGGATTGCAAAACAGTTTCAGGTATAATTTATAATTTAAAAATTAGCTTTTTTAGAAATATTTACTCATCAAGTCTTAAAATGTACATCTTTCTAGATGCAATCTTTGATAAATTTCGTGCACAAATTCTACGTACCAGTAAATGGACCAACCTAAGTCAAGTCCTACAGTCCAAAATATGGAATCAGAATGTAACATTTTTAGGTCTACGAGACAGTGTTCGGAATATCTGTGAAAAATTAGACAATTCCATTTTGGATACCGTGTTTGAAAATTGTCGCAACGATATTGGACTCTGGGATACATCACGCGACATTCTCCTAACCCGTCCCTCAATTCCACATCCCATACCATATTACGTCCCCAGAACCCTGTCATACCGAAAGTATCTGGACCCCAACATTTTCAAAAGTAGTAGCTCCGACATATTCTGCTTTCGCGGGTTCACCTTGAATGCTGTCCAAATATTGGCAGAGATGGAACCCGTGGCCTATTCTAAAAGTCAGATTGAGGGCCCCACGGTTCGTTTTATTCTTCTAGAGTCTGAACAAGACTTTGATAATATTTGCCGACACACCGTGTACCCCGTCCATTTGATCCAACAGACAAATGATGATGACTATGAATGGGTCAAAAGTCAAGGAAGCTTGACCCTGATTCAAGGCTATTTGCTTGACAATCAAGACGTTTCCTTACACGAAAGTTTTTTGGTGGATAATGACAATTTTGGGATCCATACTTGTGTAATTGACACTCCTGGAATGGGAAAAACCGTTTTACTGGCAAATTTAGCAACCAGAATATCTCACCAGTATCCTGATGACATTGTCATATTCTGCAGAGCTGCGGACGTATTCAACAAGAGTCATAATCAAGATTTAACTGCTCAAGTCCTAAAGCAAGCTGTATGTCAGTACGTAGGATATACGAAATTAGGCCAACAGATTTTGTTGGCCATGACAAACAGCAATACTTACAAGATTCACCTGTTTCTGGACGGAATTGACGAAGTCCGGCAAAGTGTTCACGTTACCATGACCGGGTTAAGGGATCTTGCCAAGTGTACCAACATCCGGTTATACATTTCATCACGTCCCCATTTAAGAATAGAACTGGAACAAGCCTTGTCCACTCTCAGCCGCACCATTTTACCGTTTCAGCCAGTGCAGCAAGTAAATTTTCTAATAGACTATTGGGGCATTCAGCACAAAATCGAAAATAATTCCGACCTAGAACAATTTGCTGAAAACTGCATTGCCACAATTAAACAAACCATGACGGACGGTCATCGTGAAATTACAGGAGTGCCTCTTCAATGTAGAATGGTAGGGGACATTTACGCAGATGAAGCTGAAAAGGTTTCCAGGGATCACGAAAAACTATTTCCCGTTGCTGCCGACATTTCATCTATATTTCACATATATGAAAAATTTGTAGACAAACGGTTTCAGAAACTGGAACCAGAAAAACGGCTGGCTGCAAGAAAATTTCACATATATTTTGGCTACAAACAAGTGTTTGGAGAAGTCCAGATAGATGAACTTTGCCTCTTTCCAGATAATCAGGATAATGACGCAGTATTTCTCAATAACGTTCCATGGGATGAAATAATTTTGGTTGGGTTGATGGAGCAAACTGATGATAAAACACGGTTTGTTCATGATTCATTTGCGGAGTTTTTACTCGCAGAATTTATAACTGATTGCCTGACTGGGAGGGAATCCCACAATTCAGAACATTGGTCAAGAAACCTATGTATTTATTTTATGAATGATGTGTGGAAAAATTACAACTTTTCAATCGGTTTGTAATTTCATATAAATATTGATGTACTTATCTTTCAGATATTTGCTTTTGAGTGGGGGTAACTTATTCTGAAAATGCTTTCCTAATTTCAGGGCCACAATATTTGGAAATATTTAGTTTTCTCACCATTCAGCCCACTGTTGGTGAACTCTGTAAAAACTGGGAGCCTGTTGCTACGGCCCTAGGAATTCCACAGAGGGACTTTATCGCAATGAACCATAATATTGCAGCACAGAATGCAGTTGGAATGCCTGAGTCTATCACAGTCGTATATGAAATATTGACATTTTGGACGAAAGCGTTTTCTGAAGGGGCCCTAGTGGGAACCTTAATTCAGGCCCTGGAGGCTGTCGGGTTTACTGAAATATCAGGTATGAGTATTGAATGTTGAATATGAATATTCTAATATTTCTGAGTACCAAATATGAACTAATTTTCCACGCAGATGCCTTAAGGACCCAGTTTGGGGTAACCAGCTTTAAAAACCCAAGCCTCTGGTATTTTGTGGACGCCTTTTTATTTGAGTTTGTCGAGTCACCTCAGGCTAGCCCACAGAACGTACAACATTCAGATTTTTATTCCATACTATACACAAACACAACCATTGGCTATTGTAATCTTCCCCGTCTCATGTCTCAGTTGATGTTGGTTCCCGAAAGCCAAGAAGTCAAGGCTATTTCCTGTGATGAAAAGCAATGGAACAAAATTTTGATCTCTGCTTCCGAAAATTGTAATGTTAAACTGTTAGAACATTTGTTGTCTTTGAAATTCCAAATTAAGCATTCCGTTTCCCCCGACCTGTCTGAATCTCTACGGGCCACTTTACTAAAGTCTGCTTGCAAATCAGGCAACTTTGAAATCGTAGAATATTTGCTTAAAAAGTACCAAAATTTCTCTAAAGTAGACGGTCTGGTACATTCTCTTGTAGACAAAAGCTACAAAGATTCAAATCAGATGATAAGTCGCAAGAAGGATATCATTGACATTCTGAAAAATTATTATGACGACAAATGCTTAAACGAAAGGGACAGTGTAGGTCAGGTGCCTTTACATTACCCCAAAATTCACTTTGAGCTCATAAAACATTTAATAATTAGTGGAGCAGATGTCATGGCAATTAATGGTTCCTCCAATGGTACCTTTTTGCACAGCGACCTAAACAAATATTCTGCCGACCAGTTTCATGAATTGGTCCAGCTTCTGTTGGACAATGCCCATGGGAAAATATTTGGAATTGAACAAACGTCTGGCGGAAGTGTGGTATCTTATGCCCTTTCACACGTGGAAGTTCACCCCGAAACTTTGGATCTTCTAGTATCCCGTGCAAATTACAATTTAAATCGATTTTCCTTATACGGAAGGACGGACTTGCAAATAGCCATTTTATTTGGAAGAAGCAGAAGCCTACTTGAAGCTTTGGTGAACCTAGGAGCAAGATGGCCGCTCAGAACAATTTCCGAAAAATCCACGGTCCTTCACTTGGCAGCGGAATGTGGGCATCTTGACGCGTTACGCTATTTTCTTAGCCTAGGAGCAGAAGTAGACGCGGTGGATAAATACAAACGGACGCCACTTCATTTTGCGGTAACGTTTGGAAAGAGAAGGGTTCATGAGGTGGTGGATGTGCTACTGGAACATGGGGCGTCTTGCAACACCACAGACAATTTTGGAAGTACCCCACTTCATGACGTGCTCTACGATCGAAGTAATGTGGCAACTGTGGAGGACAGGACGGTTAAGTTGATAAAAGCTTCTGGGGCCAAAGAAGTTTACAATGACAAGTGTATCATTAGCTAAAGAATTCTTAGTAGCAATTATTAACTTTTGTTGGGTGGAGGTGTGGGTGGTGGATGACATGCAACGTAAACAAAACTACAATATTACTAAAGAGCTATCAATAACACCATACTTTTATCAATAAAAAGAAAAATATGTAAAACCAAGTCTTGTATAGTTCTTAAATTGAGTACCTTTTACCTATCCATTCAACGCTTTGTAGCCAGCCATTGGTCAATGACCGTTCAAGGAAAACTAATATTCAATATTATTTCTCTGAAAGGAAAACGTCACGTGTGTGATATAAAAAGCATTTCCGCAGAATTTGCAGTTGACTCACAGCTAGGAAAATGTTGCATATTATGAATGACGTATGTAGACTTTGAATTAGGATGTAAATGCAACCTACAGCCAAAGAATTTGCGCAACAAATACGCAATATTGCGTGAAACTACTTATAAATTTGGTGCTCATACTCAGTAAAATATTGCAGGCAAACCCTTCATAGAAAATCTTACTAACGAATGAGAAAGAGAGCAAGCAATCCAAGTCAAACTCAATGATGTGTCCATTTGTCACATTATTATGAAAATGAATTTATTGGAGTATTTAAACAGTGGTGGAGGTGGAGGTGTCTGTAATTGTCCTATTCTATCCTTAGTTCTAATAAAACACTTCACTCTCTCATCAAAGCAATTCTCATTTCACCTGGAGCCCACGTCTGACCTGGACATTGACTGAGACAAGAAGACATTCCAATTCCATTTTGAGAAAATATCAGCTTGTAACCCCAGTTGTGTGCGTTGAAAGTGTGGATATGTTTGCTCTTTTTGGAGTTTTCATTGCCATCTCTATCATTCTATTTGTGTGTACAGCGTGCTGTCGTTATGCAGGGAGTGGAGGAGGATCTTCAACTTTAGTAAGCTAAAATATACAAAGTAAAAGTATATGTCAAAAAAGTTAAAGTGTTCCGTAAAATTTTTCTTCTTTTTCTAAAGCCAATGCACCATGGCGATGCCACTAGTGGGATAGCATGGTCAACAAGTGGGGGTGGTGGAGGATTTCACAGTGGAGGTGGAGGATATGATAGTGGATGGGGAGGATGTGATAGCGGAGGGGGAGGAGGTGATAGTGGAGGGTGCAGTAGTAATGATTAATAGTATTAGCTCAGCCCAACAAGTAAGGAAGTTAGTTTGGCTTGGAATGCTCTCTGTCTCACACTACCCCAATTTTCAGTGATCTAGGGGCGATGCCTATTTACCGTTAGATTTCCCCACACTTCACCAAAAAATTATTTTCTTATCTTCATAGTAATGTAACTAGAAGAGTAATAAAACATTTTAAATTTAAATGGCACACAAGCTGTTCACATTAACATTTTGTTTAAGTCTATAAAATTCAAAACAAAGTTGCCTATAGACAACGCAAGGTCGGTATGCTCTATATAAAGCCGCTCATTGTTCAGTTCACATTTTACATTAATTCTTTTCTTCATGCCTACTTTCATCCCACATATGTATATGCTAATCGTGAGAGACGATGATAATTTCATCAACAGTTTTTGCTTCAATTTCTGTGGAGAGTGGAGTGTTGTGTGCATGGAGATTATGGGTCTACAATCAACAATTGAAAAACAAAACCACTAATTATCTTATCAGGCCTTTATTTCGTTGAGAGTTTTCCTCAGTTTCATATTGCCCTGCTTCTGTCCTTTTTTGTTCTGTAGCTTCTCGTTATTGGTGACTTCCAGCAATAATTTTTATTTCATTTTAAGTAAACATAACTCTCTTCTAATGAACTATAAAATGCTAAGTAAGACGTGAGGATAATGAAAATGGAAGCTCAACAGCAGCGCGCTAGATTACTTTGTTGATGGATACGACGATGATTAGTTTCACTGCATAGCATAGTTTAAAAATAAATTAGAAAATCAATTAATTTTGTTTCTTGACATTGACCACGACCGGATTAAAACAGAAATTCGCTTTTAATCCATTTAAGGAATGACTAATGATACCCGTAGGTATTGGGTGTTTGAACGCACGTGCTAATTCTTCAAATGATAATCTCATGGACGTCGACGATATCCCGATTCCTTCGGAGTCGCAGCAGTTATAAGTCGTAACCGTAACCCTTCAAGCCTCGAGCCGTGTTGAAAAACATGCAGTTCGCTTTCGCTCTTTGCCTCGTCAAAGGAGAAATAATCGTCATTTCTTACTTAATCTTACGATATCTTTTATGCCCTTGATTTCTTATAGTATCCGGACGTACACAATTATTATGCTGGAAACGAAACCAAGCGACGCTGTTAGTATTAACGAGTACGATAGGAATATGGATTTTGCCGGTGGGATAGATGTCACCATCCACCACCTCAGGCGTTATGGAGTCATGGAATAGGATGATGGTGGTCATTTACAAGGGGAAATGGAAATAACAAGGAGAAAAAGTTTACAGCATTTGGTTGGACGATTGGATTTCCCTTGAAGGACGGCATCAAAAAGAATGGTTCGGCTGCGCGCTTTTGAGAAGTATTGAATTTTATACCAATTAAACATTTACAAAATGATAAAAATGGCATACTTGATTCTTATAATTAGTAAAATGCTTCACAAGAGTGTTGTAATGTAGGTAATAAGTTTTTTAAATATTATAGTTTTACTACTGCACTGTAACAATTTACTGGTATAATTGAAAATTGACTACAAATTTTTTGCTCGCACGAATGGCGCTCCATCTTTCCCTTCTGGCAACTTGGACGAGGTTTCAGTAGCCCTGTTCTCCGTGTACTGTTGTTGAAGCGCTACGTTTTGACATTTCCGGTTGGGTCCTGCAGTACATTCGGTTCGTTAGGATGTCTTCTCTGCGTCGCGATCACGGCCACGTCGAAAGCTCGTCCACAGGCTCATCCTTTTTATCGTATCCTCCACCTCCAGCATTTGCCTCTGCGCGATTTGGACCACCTGGAGCTCCACCACCAGAATTACGAACATTTTCTTGAGGTAAAGGTTGATTCTCACCGTTATTGTTGCCGTTTTCGTCCCCATAATATTCACGGTTAGAAGGTGGTCCTCTTGCTCCTGGCTGCCTCTCTGGAGACCGAGAACCTCTTGTATATTTGCTATCGTAAGAGCCATATCGTCGACTACGACCTGAGTGTTCACCGTGGCTAGATCGATTCTTGCTACGACTGTGACTTCGCCTGTGTCGGCCTAGACTCCTTTTCCTTTCCTTGGATATCACACTTCCGCTGCCACCACCACTTCCGGCGCCACTGCCACCGCCGCCGCTACCGCCAGCAGCGTTTGGTTGTTGAGCACACATTGGGACCTGTGGGATACAAATTAGATTGATAATTGATGAGAGGGATAACAGAGCTGAGGTGGAAAAAGAAGGATGAGATGGAGTGATTTTACTTACCATTGGACAACAAGGTTGATAGCAAGGATTGCATGGAGGTGGACAAGGTGGTAGATAAGCAGGTGGTATACACGGATTATAAGGAGGAGGATAACATGGATAACCCGGAGGAGGATAACATGGATAACCCGGAGGAGGATAATAGGAATAGTAAGGTGGAGGATAACAAGGAGGAGGAGGTGGATAGCAGGGTGGTGGTGGACACGGTGGTGGACAATATGATTGTGGAAAGGGACATGAAGCTGGAGCAGGTCGTGGGCATGGCCTTGACGCACAGCTTATATCAATATTATAGACCGGTGACATGATATTGGCTGCAGCATGGGGGTAAATAATTTGTCTGTTGTCATTTACTTCTCCTCCCGATTAAATTATCATTGCTGGTCTTCTTCACGTTCCCGCAACAGTCCACACAGTAGCAGTCAGTGGCGTCTTTGGGATCTCTTCCGGGCAAGTAGCAGCAAGGGTACTCCAAAACATCCACATTTCTTAAGAGATTATTGACATTGATAGACTTGTTACAATTTCGTGGGGCACAGGAGGTGGAAGGGGAGGACCACTGGAGGAGTCCAGCAATTATTTTGAGGTGAACAGCAGCCGTTGGTGTTGCTTGTCTCCGTACTTCCACAACAGGGAGCGCAGTAGGTTGGCCAGTTTTGAGGATGCTTCGCTTGAAACGTTGATACAAAAATTTTGTAAGCACTTACGGTGCTGTTCCAACTACGACCAATATTTTAATTAAAAATTTAATTGATGATTCAACGGAACTAAACGACTTAATTTAAATGGGGATTAATGAAATCCTTTGTGTAACGAAAGTGAAATGTTATAAGAGCATCATAAACGTATTACTATGGTAGTTGTATTTATGTACATGTCATTTGTAGTTGTATCATTTTATTATGATAAAGTTTTTAGTCATTTATTCATCTAAATACTCTCATCGTTTTATCAGTTTCGTCTGGATAGCCACCGATTTCGTAGGAGATATGGCTATACATGTAAAATGCTACTAGCCACCTTCATCTGATTCACTGATAAACTCATCAAAGTTTATTGTAGTGTTTGAATGCAAAATGATGTGATCCTTGTTAGCTTCAGAATTATTCACGTGGTTCACGCAGTTCAAATAAATGATGGTTATCACCATCCTCTCATTTTTACTATTGTCAGATGGCTTATCGATCTTCAAAAACTATTCTGATACTCTTCAGTTAGTCAGTGTGTTCTTGATGAAAGTGATAACTAATGCAATTTGTCTCAGAATACCAGTAAATTTATGCTTCTCCTGTGCAGTCATCATGATTTTTATTTGCTCTGCAGGTAAATATCAAACTAGGTAAATATCAAACTATCCATCATATTACAAAAAGTCACGTCTGAGGTCAAGGGCTAATCATCGTTGGAGTAAAACTTGATGATATAAATTAAACTTTTGAATATGTCCTTTGAAATATTGGAACGGCATCTGTAGATTACTATTGTTACAACGTTCCAACATGGCGTCACAAATTGGTGTAGTTCCTGGAAAAAAATAATTTGTTTTAGAATCAGATTTGAAGAGTCGATGGTCTCACAGCACCCCAAGATTATAAAGCATGATTCCATTTTCCAGTGAAATGCAAAGTCATCGCTGGGAAATCAAAATCAAACACCAAATACAAAAGATGATGTTGCTAGTTTGTTAAGAATTGCTAGCTTGATTGACCATATTCGCTCGTTAAAATGAAATGTGGAGTCATTACAAAGGTTATAAACACCTCGACAAACTATTACATATGAAGTGCAGTGTGAATGAATGAAATGGTACTGAGAAATTAGTAGTACCGGTATTTGTCGATTGCAACCTGTATGCGTAACTGAACTGTCCGATTTATTGGCATATTTGCACTTGAGCTGTGAGTCATAGTTTCACTTTTGTACAATAATACTTGATATACAAACTTGGTTTATCTAATGATCATTTTCAGAAAAACAATCATTCATTTTTTTCAACGAAATTACGCATGGATATTTAATCTATGGTCATTATAAATTTAAATAGTTTCCGTCTCCCTAAATTCAGTCCAGAGATTGATTCATAGTCAAAACCATTGTTCTTACGGAGCTCTGAGTTGTTGTGATACCTTTATTAACGAAATGTTGAGTGCTGCTACAATTGTTGTGATTTCTGTGGGAGCTATCCTCGCTTGTTTTTTATTATTAATTATCTGCTATTTCCTCTGTCTAAAATGCGGAGGATCATTACAAGTAAGTAAAATACAGTTTTAGTTATTTCACTTATTGCAAAATACATTGCAGCAATTTATTTCGATAATATTTCCAAAATGGCAGGGAAAGGACTTGAAAAATCATCATCGTGGATGGTGGTGTGGTGCTGTTGGGTACGATGCTTTTGGTGACAATAGTGGATGGAGCGGTGGTGATTCCGGAGGAGGATGTGATTTCGGTGGAGGTGAATGCTTTTAATATTAATAAGCGCCACGAAATCGTTAAACTTATTGGTAACGACGGAAAAATTTCAAACGTACCTAATCATGTAGTTACCAATGTAACATAAAATATCATGTAACTAGTCACACCTAAATTGAAGATTATGTGAGGCTGCTGCGTTAGCAGCAGCTGAAACATAATCTATATTATGTGAGTCTTCCGTAATCGGAAGACATCACTGGAATGAAGTTGGAGTTATCGCGAGATGACGGCAGAGTTTGTTCTTTGTTCAAAGCCAGACTG
>JAHZMV010006977.1:0-13767 GCA_027743765.1 Coecobrya sp. COE2
CGCCTGTCCACCTTATCTCCCATCATCTATATACATGCATAGGATATCCCAATAGCACAGCGCGGAACGTAAATAGTTCACTCAAAAAAAACGTGATTACGTTCTTAAGCAGAAAAGAATAAAACAACAAGTTCATCTCATCTCAGCATCCATTCCTCTAATCTCCAACCATCCATGCATGCATTCATCCCAACAAATAAACTCCAACCAACTTGTCTCCTCGTCTAAACTTTTTAGCTGAATCTATCTCTCTCGGCAACTTTTTTCTGCATTTTCTATTGCCTATTTTTAGACCTCTACTCTAAAGCACAACAGCATCACTTCTCCTCTTTCCTCCTCAATGAAATCTCTCTCTCTCTCTCTGGCTTCTCGCACTATGCAGTATTCTCTCTCTCTCTCTAGCGAAAAATTCCTGTGTGGTGAAAAGGACTCAAAACACATTCAACATTTCATTATTTTTTTCTGCACAGAGGCACAGGAGGAGCAGAGAGGAAAGATTCATGATATCCGCAATAATAAACTTTAGGAAAAAATAAACACGGGATCAATTTAAATTAAAACATTAAGCCAAACTGATCGTCATCATCATCTTCCAAAGAAAAAAAATATTTATGGCAGAGAGGAGAAAATCCGACGTCTCTGTTTTCAATTAAATTTGGTATTTCTTGAGAATCTCTCTCTCTACCTCTCGAGTTGAAACTATTTTCTTATATATTTCAATTTTATTTTGCCTCTTCTTAAATTTCTTTTCTCTCGCGTCAGGAGAGTGGAGAGGGAGAAAGACTTGGCTTCCAATTCTCTAGTCAAATAAAATACTTTTCTTGTTGTGGTAATTTTTGGTCAATTATTTCTAAAATGAGTTATGGCATTTTGAAAGAACAACAAGAGTGAAAAGTTATGAGTGTTTTTGAGGCCTGAGTTAAATATGATGAGTTTCTCCATTCATCTTGAGAGCTAGGCAATAAATCAAATTTGGGTACTGGTAACGCAGTAATAACATGGCGCAGCATTTTGCCGCACAAATATTTGATACAAATTTACAAATTTTTTTAAACATTAGTGTACTTATAGACGGCTATTAGGAGGATTTAAATAGAAAAAAAGAGCAGTTTCTGTATAAAATGCATGATAAATGTAATACTTGTACAGTCAAATGGAAGGCTGAAAGATGCTAGTATTTTTAATTAACAATTCCACATTCCATTGCAATGTTTCCAAAAACGAGAATTTATTGCATTTATTGTTTTGGAGTTGACGAAGGACGTACGAACAGACGGACATTGACGATGAATAAATAGCTGTGGCGTTCGAAAGCACGAAGTACTTGATAAACAAAGTTGAACCAGAGAGTACATAAATTATGGCGAAAATAAGCTCGGGTTCATCGTCATGAGCATGTCGCAGTTTGCTCTGCTGCTTTGCCTGAAAGTGCAAGTCGGGCTAATCTGTTTCTGAAGAGCAGGGCAGAGAAGAGATATTAAAATTTATAACCGTTTTTTCTGCTTCTTTTCCCTCATAGTGCACTAATGCTACGAGCAAGAAACACTTTTCCGAAGTGAGCGTATGAATGGGCACGCAGGGGATAATAATATTATTATAAGCGTATAGACAAACAAGCAGTTTATAATGAAATAAGTTGTATTTTTTTCAAGTATTTAGGTTTATATGGGAACTTGTACTCACATTCGATTTAGCACGGTTTACAGTTTACACTTAAATATTACTATGTTGTAGTTTTATTAATACTAAACAGATAAAATAGCAGAAAAAGAGGCAGTAAAATAAAATTTATTTTGCAAGAAATGTCAACTGTCATCAGTCGCGGACCAAAGTACGAAATGAGCTATAAAACCTTCCATCCTTTGTATTTTTAAAAGGCGGCCAATTTTTGTGGTATAGAAATTGATGGTGTGTTAATGATTTTTCGTACTTTTTAAAGAAGGGTCGTTTTGGAGAGAGTGATGAATTTTCAATACCAAATAAATATGGCAGTCCTATTTAGCATATGCATGTATGTTCATATAAATACTAGAATTATGAATTTTTCACACATGCAGAAAATATTCTCTTTCTAAAATACTTAATTCTACAGTACAAAATTAGTTATTTTTGTAAATTATCAAAGATGAGCGAAATCAAACAACTCCTTTGGTTCCGGACTGACACATCATTACAATCCGCCTCTAGTGCACCATGTCAACAATATTTTCATTTATTTATTTATTTGCATTGAGTCGCATCTCTAAATTTGTCTCATTCTCTCCTCCTGCCTCTGTGTCTCTCTTTTAAAAATGGAAAACATTACAACTCAAGCAACATCCATCCAAAAAATATAATATATATTGCCGTCATGTTTACCATAATAATAGCATATTTTCATTTGAGCATAACTTTTTTCTTAAAACTAGACGCTCGGAATAAAATAGAGAGAAAGAGATGGCGAAATTTAGATTAGATAAGTTGGGCGATAGTGATGATGATGGCAGGCTACATCGAAGAGTGAGACAATTCTCAACTATTTATTTTCTGCTAGAGATAAAGAGAAAGACACACACGGCTTGCATAACTCTGCCTAAATAACCCATTAGACGAAAAAGCTGAGGGAGAGTGAGAGATGATAATATGATTACGTGACAGCATTCTTCTCCTCTGCTTCAGCTTCCTCCTCGCAGCTCAGCAGCAGAAAAGAGCAGAGAGCACACCACCACCACCACAGGAAAATGACGAGGGGATTTATGCTCTTTGCACAGTCTTGAGAGCGATTCCGTGTATCCGCTAAGCTGCCTTGCTTGTACCTACATATTTTTTGCATCTTCTTGGTCGTCCCTCGTCTTCATCAGCGTCACAAGTCGCAACGGGAAACCAGCTAAGCAGCAGCCAGAGAAAAACATTCTTCCTAGAGATTTTCAGCGCCGGCAAGAAAAATCGTTGAGGACGATCCGGGAATATTGGAGAATTTCTAAATGATGACATAAAAGTCTAAAAGTTCCAATGGAAACCATGTGGAAACAAAAACAGACACTCAATGGGTTAAAATGAAATTATGGACAAAATCGTTTAAAATCCATGAAAAGGTATGAGAAAGCAGGAATGATGGATTGAGAAAATAGTTTGAAGATATTTCTGGACGGTTAACATTTTATTTCGGAACACTCTGCATCCCCGTAATTTTCCCATAATAGCCACCAACACTTAACTAGCACAGTGGTATAAAGGAAACTACGTAAAGTTCCAACTGTGTGAACAGGAAGAGGATATGATTTTGTTTGTAAAAAACAGCCAGTCTCTGTGCGCCACACACAAAAGCTTAATTTTAGGTACGACTACGATTTCAAGTCGGTTGAATTGGGAATAGAGGAAAGCAGTTGAGGAGACACACGAGAGCTGGGAGCAAAACGGCAGCAATAATGCTTTGATGCTCCATTTCTCTGTACTGCCATTTGCATACCTATGCTGCATGCAACAGGAAGAAAAGAAGAGGAGGAGGACTAGCCTCCCGACGTTACGTATCGTTTAACGGAAAAGATTAACGGCAGTAGAACGAGAGAGAGAAAATGTAGACTTTTTTATAGAAAAAATATAAGAGCTGAAGCAGTCGTCGTCCTCATCACAACAAAAGCAAGTTGGCGAGGAGGAGGAGGTGGAGATGTTTTGCGGTGATGTCTGCAGTCCTGAAATTGATGATGCTGGTGTCGCACTTGGGTGTCGGGTCATGACCAGAAACAGTGTGGTCGGTCCTGCTGCCGCCGCTGGTTATTGTGCAATTTTAAGGTGGTAGTGGTGGTGTGCGCGAATGAATGGGTGAATGAGAGTGTGCTTGCTGCCGGAGTGGAGATAATGGCGACAACAGGAGCGATATTAAGTCAACCTTTTATTTAATTGGGATATTTTTAAAAAGATAATGGAATTATTTTTTGTCACTTTGGAAACATGAGAACTACTTGTTTCCCGTCTTCCTGCTCGGATTGCTAGTGAATAGTTGGCGAGCAAGACGTTGAACAATAAGTTGCCTTGGTGATGTGGTGGTGTGCACTGCTGTGGAAACGGCGGAGAATTCACCTGTGCTCGCATGATTGTGGCTGAGGAATATTTTTTCATTCAGTTGTGTGAGTCGTGGCTTATGAGAGGTGGATTACTACAAACTACCACGACGACGATAGACGAGTGGGTGAATGTGTGAGTGGGTTATGGAGTGTTGCAGATTTGACCAATTTCTTTCTACGCTTTCTGCCAATTAATTATCTGTAGTAACAAAGTAGTAGTATATCCAAGCAAGTGGATCAGTACCCATTTTGTGCAAAGGAAATATTGTTGTCCCCTCGGTTCTCTAAACTAAATGGTAAGGGAACATACAACCTGCAAGTTTTGTAAACAAAGGATTAATAAATCAATGGAATTTTGTGATGTTAACAACAAAATGTAACGTCACACGTCTCACATTCTACAAAAGTTGCGAGGTTGCATTGGTTGTGCATGCAAGCTAGCGCATCTATCCGGCATGCATTAATCATTATTCGACTTGCTATTAGCCTATCAAATAAACCCAGTACAACGGAAATTGCTGAATTGGAAAACATTAATACTCTCAACTTGGCGGCGGTAGGTGACAAAATTAGCGAATTGCGTTTTATGACAACGATCAATCAACTTTTTGTCCTCTATCGATTTATGTCATGAAAATGTCTGTCGGAACCCCGAATTAAATCTCGTTTTCGCTCATATGAAAACTTTGTCCTTTTAAAAATGGACGCACAGATATACATAAGCACGACTAGCTTACGCTTATTATTACGGCCGTATTCTTTTCATTAAATCCGCCTTATATTATATCATTGCGAATCGCAATTTGCGATTTCCACATGGTTCTATTAATAATGCCTTTCAGCTCTTTACTTTATACTTGTTTAAGCGAATACGGCTTTAAAATAGAAACTTTGTTAAAAGAAAGGTGTGAAATGGCAGCAATGTTTTGTTTTCAAATCCACGACATAAATATGTTAACCAATTACATGCTTGAGTGTGGCAGACATTTACCCTGATTAAATTATCTAAAACATGCGTAATTTTTTTTCTCCCCACGCACACAGGTGAAGAGACTCGACCACCAACCGGAAGACAACAGCAGAGCAGCACCTGCTTCTAATTTCTAGGAAGCAGAGTTGCAAGAGCGTAGCTCAGAAAATAAGAGCTTTCATCCTTCCAAACATCTCATTGGAACATATTATTTTTCATCCTTCTTCTCTGCATCTGGTTCTTGCACCGGTTCTGTTGCTGCTGAAGCTGAAAATTACAGTGATGCGGATGACTACGACTATTATGATCATTACGCTTCACTTGCTCTATCGTGTAGCCGCTGACATTAGCAATACATTTGTAGACACGGACCATTAATAATAACTCTTAAACCGGTTATATACGTGTATCATATCATTAGCCAATATTTTTTAAGTCACAGTTTCAACTCGACAATAATTAAATAATTTTTTACTATTTAGCTGAGCTAAGTGCCTGCCGTTTTTTACACTTGTATAAAAATATATATATTCCATGCCAATCAACACCCACGCGACAGCATAAGAATTGCTGCAGACGTAATGTTGTGGTTATAGGGAAGCAAAAGATATTATTGTGTTCATTACTCTAATTATGTATTTAGTTTCCGTGTAATTTCAATTAAGTGTACCAAAATATTAGGAGTAGTTTACGTCTTTTGTGATAATTTGTAACGCTCTTGTCATTTTTATACTCTTGTCCGTTAATGCAGATTTGTAAAGAGGTTTTTAGAGAAGGATAGGTTTAACCCATTTTACTGTTCCAGGGATTCTGAAAAGAAAAAATATATTTTAGTAAAATTGGTTGGAGTGGAAAAAAGTTTTGCGTATGTATTACTCGTGTGTAGGTAGTGTGTGTATGTGCCAGTAGTACAGAGGAGTGTAATGGTAAATGACTGTTAGATGAGTGATTTGGAGTACGATCAGCAGAACCTTTGGCCAAGGATAAAAAATGCTTTCCGGGTACTGGTCGCCTTCACTTTCTCTCATGTAGGCATCTGTGGCATCGTCGTTGGCTACATGATCCTTGGAGCCTTCCTCTTTCAGTGAGCTGCACAAACTTTTTCAGATTTATTTATAGTCAGTGGAAATCTGTAATAGTTCTCGTTGGCGGACTACGACATAACCGCGTCATTGTGTGCTTTTCAGAATGATAGAAAGTCAAGAGGAGGACCTGAAACTGGATGAGGTTAGAAAACTACGCGAGGATACGGCACAAAAGCTGCTTGATATTGTTCTCAAGTCCAACACACTTGAAGAGGTAGAAACAGCATTTAAACATTTAAAGATGACCTGCATACTGATGGTACATTGTAGCATTATTGGTTGCAATTCCTTTGTTGTGCTGACAGGAGGAGTTTTTCAGACTGGCCAACATGACGATACTCAACTATACGTTGGAGATTGTGAGCGCCATCAACGACGGCTTTGAGGGAGAGCCGGGAGACAGGGACAAAAAACTCGTTACAAATTCCACAGAGAGGATAGAGGTGGCGTGGAGCTTTTCTGGTGCATTCCTTTACTCACTCACCGTTATCACAACTATAGGTATCCTCTCTTTTCTTCTTATCTGCACTCTCTTCATCTTACCCAACTACATTTTATGATTATCTTGACCTTTTCTTGGTAACCTTATCCACAGGTTACGGTAATTATGCGCCGCGGACACCCTGGGGCAAAGTGATGACAATTTTGTACGGTATCATAGGAATGCCTCTATTCCTCCTTTACCTGTCCAATATCGGCGACATTCTTGCCAGAGGTTTCAAATGGACATTTTCGCGGTGTTGTCAGTGCAAGTATGTGGAGTGTCCAGTGATTAAGATTTGTCCGCTGACGTTGGCTTCCGTCAATTAATCACGTATTTTTTTATCTAGTTGGCAATTTTTGAAGCGACGGAGAATAGACGAGAATGGGCAGGTGGTTGTTGAGGAGCCTGCTCAAGGGGAGGAAGAGGAACAAATCACAGTACCCATTAGTTTGTGTCTGACCCTGATGGTGGGCTACATTTGGGGCGGAGGTCTGCTATTCGCCGAGTGGGAAGGCTGGTCAGTGCTGGACGCATCTTACTTTTGTTTCATAAGGTAAATTGATGCAACATTGCATTTAAGTTTGCATGCATTACAAGGTTAGAAGGGCTTAGATTTAAACTTGTTTAAAAAATTGTTGCAGCGCCAAAGTCAGAACTTGCGGACGCCGAATGGGCTGTGCAAGATAATAATAAAAATCTTAAAATGATAACAATAATAAACCATAATACATATCCTAGCAACAGCAGCTAAGCAGAAAATTCCTCTACACTTAACCTATTCTATCGTCCAAGTCCTGAATTAAGTTAGCCCTCCTGCCTTCACAACAACAACCACCACCGCTCAATCTACCAAAATATTACAAGAATATTACAATTAATAAGCAAATATATTATATTTAAATAGCACCTTTTTCTTAAGATTTATATAAAGGATTTCTTTCTTCAGCCGCCAGCGTTTTCCCCTATTCTTGGGATAGCTAATAGGAATGGACAAGGTATACTTCTCAACTTGTAGTCGTTTTCATTTTCAAAAGTTAAGATAACCTTGCCGGTAATTGGTGAATTTCTGGAAACTATTTTTAGTAACAATAAAAGATTAGAAGGACAATTAAATGTTTATATTTGTTAAAACGATTTCAACTAGACATTTGAGAAGTATATCTTGTGGTTTCTACAAATTTAATACTTTCGCGTTCAACATCAAATGTTGCAATGTTCCGTGGCCTAATATACGTTTCTTAATAATATTTTAATGAAAGTGGGAGAAAGTCTAGAGAAAGGAAATTATAAGTGTTTTGTAAACTTTGCAGCAGCTGTGCAAGAAAATGAATTAAAGGTAATAATTTTGTGTACAAAACCATTTTGTAAAAAGTTGAGTGTTATTTCTTACGGGAAAATTGGATGGAAATTTGACGGATTATTGAAATTGGTTGGTGCATATAGCTACAGGTTGTATTATGCAATAGTTCTATTCATCACACTCTCTAGAGGATTAACATTTTCCAACAAGCCAAACAAGGAAGCCGAATCACAAGACGCACACAGACAGCACAAAAGGAAAGCAGACAGCGAGAAGCGGCCAACCAAAATGATGAAATTGTATAGGTATACAAATGGCTGTCACATCGCCGTTTTTGGCTACATGTTTCGTACAATTTAATCCAAATTTGAAACGAGATTTCCTTGAATCAATGGGTATAAGCCTGATTTTTAGCCAACTCGGTCAACCCACGGGTTTGGTTAGGACAACATCTTTCCAAATGGCAGCATATGTCTTTCGAATGTATGATGTCTTTCGAAAGCAAATGTTGAACTGAGCAATTTGCAATATTTATTGTGGGGGTAGCGTGTACCTTCGGTGGAAGGGGGCAGGGTAAACATTTTCACACGCTGCATATTTCACTTTGTTGGTGGAAAATATAAAAATGGAAGGAGTAAAGAGGATACGTATATTGATATTTTTTTCTATAATCATACCTTATGCTTAGGTCAAGGACAAATTAAATTCTATACCAAGATTTAATTACGCAGTGAACTTGATGGAACTGGGCATTGCATTGAAGGTCATAGTTCTAATATTATAAGAATTCACAAACAGACAACCTTCAACGCTCTCCTCACTTGTTTTGACTTCGACTGAGACAGAGATTTGTAAACACAGTTTTGTGGTTTCAGTTATTTTACTTCTGTCTGTCCGTTGACATAACAGACAATGAGTTGTTACAACAGCCATTGCAACCACTGGTTACGACCACACATATTCCAATACATTTTGTGGCGCGCATGAGTAAATAAAGTTTGACAGTTGCAAAATTTCAGAAGATAATTTTAGTCAAGTATGTCATCGTAGATATTACTCATGTGCACATTTTACATGTTACACTTACTTTGTATTAAAACGCTTCATAATGTTGCAATTACGGACATTATTGCAGTTGCAGTATGCTTTATTGTTTCGTGTGAGTTCGTTACACAATGATATAATATTTTACGTCAATGATAATTTAAATACATCTTAAGTACATATTATTTATATCATTTTCCATGATTGCATGACGGAACATTGACTTAAAGTAAAAGCAAACCAGACATCGTAATCGTTTAACTAAACAAACGAGACTCGTTTCACTTAAATAATGATTTTATTTGCATGACATCCAATAAATTATTAATTGTCCAGTACACAGCATTTCAGTGAAGCTTATTGGTTAGAAAAGAGGTTGTTACCAGGCGAAAAGTGTATTAGACTGTGTACATAATGCACCTGTGAATGACTCATAACAGCTAATATTTTTTTCAACTTTCACACATCCAACCGCAACCAGTCGACAGGGTGAAAGGGAACAGACGGTGTTGATCCATATTTAAACAAATCTTAGCTGGAGGAAAATAAATAATATTTTGTAGTAAGTCGTGACAGGGTATTTGTCTGAATAAACAAATTGGACAGTGACATATTAGTCAATAAAGTGTGGGAGCAACAATAAAGCAAACAATGCCAGTCAATCAAAATGATAAAAATTTCCAAAATCCAGGTAATGTAAACAGAATGTTTCATAGAAATCTTTTATGTCGATTGGGTTATGCAATGTGCAAAAAGGTTGAGGTTGACAGATAAAGATAAATTTGTAATATGCATTGTATCTGCAATCTCGGTAGCATTATGGAAACTGGGATAAGCAAACAATGAGAAAGTAGGTTGGAACTGAATGCTTATGTAACCTTCCGTTCAAAGGTGAGACCATAGTAACCTGATAATTTATGTAAAATTGAAGGCGCCTTCAATTTTTCTTCCAGCATATAAAAATCTCTTGCAGAAATTTCATGCTCAGTCAATCAAGATCTACTCTTGAAATAGACACTAATCTTCCGATGGCCTTCCCCTCGGAATAAATAATACTCGGAATCGTGCATTTCTAATTTAATTTTAAATAACAGATAAACCTGAAAACCAGTAAAAATGTACCTAAAATTAGAGTTAGTTTACTTAATAGGATCGCTGCTTCTATTTCAATCATGCATTGGTTTGACGGGAGAAAAGCAAGGTAAAGTTGGCTGTTCGTAATCCCAATTTTTTTGCAGTTTGACAGAAAAATAAAAAAATATTTAAAATTTTCTGTATAGACGGCCCACATCCTCTTGACCCGTTAACCTCAACCGAAATAACTGCGACTTCCCAAATCATCAGGGCAAATCGCCCAGGAAACTTTATCTTTAACTATATCACACTGAGAGAACCTCCAAAAGCAGATCTGCTGCCTTACTTTTTGAGTGACACGAATCCCCCTCCGGGAACCTTTCCCAGAAAATCCTTCGCAGTCCTCTTGGATCGAACTGCTCGCACAGCCCATGAGGTCGTAGTGAATTTGGATACCCAACAGGTGGAAGAGTGGGTCCAGCTTTCAAACGATTTTGTGCCCTTGTTAATGTTAACAGGGCAAGAATTAAGTATGGCGGAGGAGGTTGCAAGAGCAGATGCAAATGTCGCTGAACGTTGCCAGCGGCTGGGATTTGCAAATACAAGTTACGTCAATGCAGACTCTTGGTAAAACATACGCCAAATAAACTACCTACTTGAAATTGAGCAAGATAGCCACTTTTATTCTTTAAATTAGGTCAATTGGCTACGTAGGAGATCAGCCTCAGTATAGAGGAAAGAGACTGGCTCAGCTTTACTTTTTTGGCAAAAATTCTCCACTGGATAACCAATACAGTAAGTGAAGTAAAATAGCTAGGTAATTAATGGATTGCAGTTTAAAAACAACACTCTTTTATTTTTCAGCCCATCCATTGGATTTTATTGCTGTTGTGGACTTGCTGGAAGAGAAGGTTATTGCCATTGAAGATATCCCCATTCATGACGATGCTGATACTTCCGATAGAGATGGTCTTGTTCCTCCGAAAGCGGAGTCAAACTTTGATCCGCGATTAAGAGACCCCAGCAAGTTTAAGGATGTGAAGCCAGTGAAGGTAACACAGGCAGAAGGAACCAGTTTTAACGTTACCGGAAATGAGATTACTTGGCTAGAGTACAAAATGAGAGTTGGGTACGTTATAAGCTCAATTAATAACATCTTTCTTTATCAAATTGGTATTTTGCAAGACAAAAAAATCTGGTCTTTAAAAATTATAGTTTTAATGGACGCGAGGGTTTAGTTTTGTACAACTTAAATTTTAACGATAACGATACTGTACGCCCGCTATTTTATCGTATGTCACTTGGTGAAATGTTTGTTCCGTATGGGGATCCCAGAGCGCCATATCACAGAAAACACGTACGTTTATCAACATTCAGGAGTCAAGTTAAATACATTTTTACTTGCTGAATAGAATTCATTTAATCTTTGGTCTCAGGTATTTGACGAAGGACAATACGGCATGGGTTTTTGCACCAACTCCCTCAAACCCAACTTGGACTGCATTGGAGAAGTCAAATATATTGATGCAGTATTACATGACGCACAAGGTCAGCCCATACGAATCCCACGCGTTGTTTGTATTCGTGAAGTAGACGAAGGGATTCTCTGGAAGCACACCGATGAAAGAATTGGACAGAGTGCTCTTGTCCGAAATCAACGACTGTGTCTGACCTTTATTGTCACCGTTGGCAATTATGATTACATATTCACCTGGAAGTTTTCCATGGATGGAACTATAGAGTATCATGTACAATTGACTGGAATTCTCAGCGTAAATTTACTAGCCACAGGAGCTACTCCAGCTGGTCACGGTTCAATCGTGTTTCCCAACCTTAACGCACAATATCATCAGCACTTCTTTTCGTTGCGTCTTGACGCGGAAATTGACGGAAACCAGAATACCGTCACGGTTACTGATGTTGTACCTGGACCTGGTGAGTAGCAAAGAGCAGCAAACATTATTCTTGAACAAATTTATCAATATTTTTCTAACTTAGGCATTCCGGGAGGTCCTCAAAATCCGTACGGCCAGGCGTGGACGACAGAAAAAACAGTCATGACAACTGCGGAAGAAGGGCGAAGCAATTGCGCTCCAGAGAAGAGTCGTGTGTGGATTATTAGCAATCCTAACTCAATAAATAATTACACGAATCAACCAGTTGGCTGGAAATTGATGCCTTTCCCTTCACCTCCGCTGTTGGTTCAACAACAGAGTCCCATATACCCAGTAGCTGCTTGGGCGGATTATCACACTTGGGTAACTCCATATCATGAAGACCAACTGTTTCCAGGAGGACTCCATACGAATGCAAGTGGACTTCCCGAATGGGTAGAAAAAAATCCCAATGAAAATATTGAAAATACGGATATTGTGATCTGGCATAACTTTGGCATTTCACATGTACCCAGAATAGAAGATTTCCCAGTGATGCCATTTGAGTAAGATATTGTTAAATATTTTTAATTTTATTTCATTTCTTGTGCGATTTTTTACAAAAAAATTAATTTTGTTTTTTAATTTTCTCTACACAGGCAAATCAGCATTTTCTTGAAACCTTACAATTTCTTCTTAGAAAACACAGCGTTGGATATTCCACCACCTGTACAGAGGGATAACTCCGAGCTGTAATTAATTATACAGTTCCAATTTGCAGCATTCATCCATCCCGCAGTGCGCATTCGACTGTTCGTATTTCATTCCCCAAGTCTAAAATTTACTTTAGAATTGATACTATTTATTAATGTTTATCTGTTGCTCATTATGATATTAATTAGCCAATAAAATAAAAGATGACAAAAACTTTTTTTGTACCGAGTTTTTGTGCAACATCATAATATGTAATAAACAGTCAGTATGTTCTTTTGACTTTGGAAAAGGGACAAATGAGACAAATTTAGAGGTCCTCATAAAAATCTTAAAGCGACATCAAAATCAAATTCATAGTCCACTATTGACTCTTGTTTAAATGACCCCTTTGTGAATACATAAACCCGCTGCCTCGACTTTGAGTATCGACGACCTGAATTGTGGAAGCGTGCATGCATGAAAGTTGAAAACATTCGTGTTTCATATTCCAAATAGACAAGGAAGATTCTAAAACCAACAAAAAATGTCATGTTATAAAGATTGTTCCCATTCATAATGATGCAGTACTCATATCTTTCGTGTTATAATTTTTGCAATGATTTAACCAAATTCAACATTCGAGCTAACTTAACTGATGTTCGAATGTACTAGAGCAACAGTTGGCAATTCTTAAGACATTCATAGTCATATATTAATCATATAGCCTGTTCCATAACTGATTAGCTATCACCCCAACCCAACCGCTATTAATAGGCGCTTGTGAATCGCTATGAATGGTGAAGATATTCGGAGATGAGCGAACCAAGTTGAGTGTGGTGTAGCACTTCTGGTTGATGAATGAGTTGTTCAAGATGAGAACCTTTCCCAGGAGTCCTTCCTTTCCTCCTGCTGTACTGCAAGTCCTCTATCACAACCATGTTATCATTACAATCAATTCATATTAAAAGCAGGAAGCAAATAAGCTCCGTTTTTTTATTATTTATCTTTCAAAAATATATAGCATGTCATTACATTCCATGGCCTTCAGATGAAAATTGCACAGGAAAGATGGCGTTGGCCGCTCTTGATGTTAATGTGCGTTAATACTCTGGTAATTTCTTTTAGTAGATATTCTTAATACACGGTACATCATCACCAAGTAAAATGGAGTAATTTCTTGATTTTTTATATCTGTGGCCT
>JAHZMV010006978.1:0-10805 GCA_027743765.1 Coecobrya sp. COE2
ACATAATTAAAAATCCTAATTTAATTGTTATTACATAACACTTGTGTTTTTTATTTCGATTTACAGTGGCGATGCACATTCCTGCGAAGAAGCTTCAACCTACCGGGGAGTCCACTCCATCCTCTGAGCAGCAGGATAATCATGACCCTGAAAACTCTCTGCAAATTTTGGAGATTCTTGGACAAAACGAGGGTCAGTTAAAATCACTTCCTAAAGTTGTGATAGATTTGGATGACAGCGGTAGCGACACTGGAATGGAAGATGGTTCCCAGGAGGAGGATAATCTTGCAGCTCAGCAGGAAATCAAAGTGAAGCCAGAGGAGCCGTCAAACCCACCTGTAATTCCTGAGCCACCTGAAGATAACCACCGTACTTTTCGCCCACCGTATTCCACTTCAGCACCTGCCCAGGATCCTATTCTCGAGCTGATGAAACTTGCCACGGATCAACGCTGGGGACCACCAATCTTCAAACTTATTCCACTCACCAAGGATTCCTGTGGGCCAGATTATCTCTGGTTTTTCTACACTGTCACCATTAACGGAAAGGAGTATCATCCAAGCTGTCCAGCTGTCACCGGAGCTAAAACTCAACACGAAGCTAAACTGAAAGCTGCCTCATTCTGTTTGAAAAGCTTAACGAAAGACTCGTCCCCTTCAACAAATGATTCCACTTTGCCAAGAAGTGTATCTCCGGACCGTCCACAGAACCTGACGCCTACTCCCATCGTTGAGAAACGCCAATTGGAGGTTCCCGAGCAAGGACAAATCAATTGTGGTGGCCCATCCCCTCCAAAACAGGTTAGAACCTCTACTTCTTCCGAAAATACTGGAGTACCTCCAGTTGTCATGGCGACGCCACCAACACCAGCAGCCAGTTCATCATCACAGCCGCCAGCACCTTCACCAGATGATCCCACCAATTCCCTCCAAACTCAGCCTGAATGCGTTGCAACTCCACCAGAGGATTCCTCCAATTCCCTCCAAACTCAGCTTGAATGCGTTGCTACTCCACCAGAAGATCCCTCCAATTCCCTCCAAACTCAGCCTGAGTGCGTTACAACTCCACCAGATGATCCCTCCAATTCCCTCCAAGCACAACTTGAATCTCTTCAACTAGCCATTTCCATTCCTCCCGAGGAAAATGACAAAATTTTGGACGCTGTCACGGATCTAAAATCCCTTCTTCTCCGTATCTCTCCCGACGTCAGCGTTTCCATGTTCAGAAATTACCATCTTGGTCTAAAGAGTCCCTCCACCCTCCCGCAGGAACCCGTCCTTGTTTACTGCCACTCCCCAAAAGACCCTTCCGGATTCACCCTTCCTAACAAAAACCTTGGCAACTTCAAAGTACTGGAGACTGTAGGCTCCCACGAATGGAAATTGGAGTACCGGCGGAATGCCGTAAAACTTTCACTTCTCACTTCACCCCAACATTTGGTCGAGGTTCAAGTGAGTCGTTTGCTCAAATACCTGTTGACTTTTGACCGCCGTTGCGACTTACTCATGGCATTGGTCTTTTATTGGACCCGAAGAAACTCAGTATCCATTGGGGAGCCATTCTCAGCCGGGGATTTACCGGAACAAGTTACATTAGAATGGCTTGTGATTTTTTTTCTCTGTCACCGTGAAATTATCCCGACGCCCCAAGAAATTCAGGCGAGATCTCACCCAACTTTGATGGACAGTTTCACCCAAACTGATTTAGGATTCTCTGCAACGCCTGATTATGTTCGTCAGTGGAACCATGGCAGGAATAAAAATCGGGCACCTGTAGCCACCGAGGATGAGGAAGCTTTAAGGGATTTGGAGTTGCTTCAAGATTTCTTGGAGTTTTACGGAAACCTATTTTTGGGGGAGGATGGGAGTACTGTTTGGATCTTCAATTTGAGAGATGGAGGCATTGGGAACGAGACCGTTATGAGTTCGGAACCCTCCACAAGCTCTTCTGCTGCTGCAGCAAGTCAGACAGACTTTCAAAATCGACTGAAGTTAATGAACCCATTTAATTTTTCTTGTAACTTTTCCGTAGCCAAGAACATTGACTTGGTTTTTTGTCTTATGCGGTATTCTGGAATGCAGCTGCAGGCCTTTTTGGATACGAGATTGGAAAATGGTGACAAGGTGGCTACGGATCTTTTTGGAAAACTTAAGAATGTTCTGAAGGTGGATACACAGACGAGGAGGGATATTATGAAATGTTCTGTGGTTGAGAATGAAGAATGTGTGGAGCTTTAATTAATTTTGATAGCTTTAAGGGAAAGAGGAGAGAAAAATTAACTTTTTGGGATATGATGAGACTCATGGTAAATATTATGTAGACTTTTGCAAATGAATCTGTATTGAATGTAATTGTTCCATAATTATTATTTTAATTATTAGACTGTGATTTGTACTAGTTGAATTAATGATGGAGAATAAATTAATAAATGAACTATAAACTCAACCATTTAACATTAATTAACATTTTTATTTCAGTGGATTGGTGAATTTTGATAGCCTCTTCAGTTAATATGATTCAAAAGTTTTGAAGGTAACAATCATCAAAATCATGTCGCATGCAAATCACTTTGATACATTCAATTTCCTTTCTACCTAGTGCGCAGTTAATTTTTTTTAAATTGCCTTGAATTCAAAATTAAGATCAAAGAAAGTTAGACAATTATATTTTCCAAATTCATGACAGTTGTTTTCCTTGTCATTCATATCTCCATTTCAATGTGGAATATTATGGGAACCTTCACTAATTATGCCGCCAGAAGGAGTAATGTTTATTAAATTTCTAATATTTAAATTGCCCATAAAATTTAATGACGTCAATGCAAACTCATACTAAAGATTACAAAATGCAAATTGGTAGTAGGTTCATTTATGGAGGATTCAGCTACTTTGTTTCCTCAAGCTAAAGCGTAGCGTGAGCTGAGTTCTGATGTCTTCTCAAAACCTTACCGCGTCTGCACTGCAATAAACTTTAATTGTCTGATAAGTTTCGTAATTAATTTTAATTCTTTTGATGTAATTTTTGTAAACACGTAATCATTTAACTACAAGTTTAATTGTGGTTTGTAATTTTATTTGGCTTTTTGTTTCATTGTATTTGTAGTCCTTATCGTTTCTATGTAATTGTTAATTATAATGAGACTGTCAGTTTTTAACTGCTCAGTTTGTGGTCCCATTGGAGGGGAGGAGGACTGGGTGCAGCACTTGGTTTGCAATCGGCATCTGCGGAGGTGTCGACGACATTTTGATTCCACTGGCTGGAGTGAAGATGCGAAGATGAGGTCACTCCTCCTGTTTTCGAACTTTCCGTTAGTTTCTGGATCATTGGAGGATGGAGGGAGTGGAGGGTATCAACAGGATATCGCTGCAGTGGTGACCTTACTCCAAAAGTGCTCCAATGGAAAGGGAGGAGCTCTTAGGAATTTTTTGGGGTGGTCTGAGAAACCTCTTTTGGGTTTTCTACAATTTTCTTCACCGTGAGATTTTAGTTTTTCTAAGAAGTTGGATAATTACGAAATTGGTTTAATTTTGATTTGTTAATTAGTTAATTTTGGTTGCTATTTTTAGGAATGCCATGAAAAGAGGACTGGGAAATTTGAAAGCAAAGCGTCAAGGTCCTATTTTTGAAGTTAAGTTGTATGAAGAACATTTATTGGAGGTTCGGAAGGTGTGCGAGATGGGAAAAATTGAGTGTAAGTGTAATTAATTGTTTCCATAATTAAAACTTTAATATAATTGTGTTTATGTGAGAGTGTTTTTGTTTGAATTGACAGTGGCCATGCACATTCCTGAACAAAGGATTCTACCTCAGAGGGAATCCTCTCCAATCCCCGTGCAGGATTATCAGGAGGAGAATGATAACTCGCTTGACGAGCTGGAAATTCTGGAAGCTGAGGAGGATCCGTCGAGTTTCCCTGCGGTTGAGGTAGATTTGGAGAATGAGGAGACAGGATTGGAGGAAGATGTAATCGGAGTTCGGAAAGAAATTAAAATCAAGCCTGAGTTGAAGGTGCCTTCAAGACCATCCCTTCCGGAATGTTTTGTAGTTTTAAACAGAGTTTCCATCTGCAGCAAACACAAGGCTCCAAATTCCCCTGCGATAACTTCAGACCCTGACAAAGTTAACCAAACCTCTGCTAGGACGATCTCAGAAAAGCTTTGTCGTCGCTCTGAACGAATTTCCACCAAGTCAGTGCCGACCACTAACAACAGCTAAGCACATTTGTAGCCAGGTAAGAGGAAATGGTTCGGAAACATTTACAGGAGAAAACAAATTTTGTGGGGCAAGTTAAGACTCTAAGGTAATTAGCTTTTGTAATGAATTTCTTTTGAATTTGATAGGTGCAAAGTAATAATGAACTGCAATTTTACTAGTTAATTATTGACAGGGAAAGTAATTAATAAAATAAAAATGAAGCACTAAATAAATTGACTTCTCTAATTTTTATCACCTTCTTTTTATTCAGTAAATTGTATTATTTCGGAACCTTCAAAATGTATTTTCTTCAGCTTTGAGACAAAATAAATGGATTTCTTTACATGCGAGTATGCTATTAAAAATTTTAATGGAATACCTTTAGGTATACATATAAATTGTATTGTTTGCTTAAGAGGAAATCAAATCTAAATGATTAGTTTTTTTAAAATTGTAATATCTGCTATACATGCTAGTTGATATTTGGAATTATTATGTATTTTTGGACATTATTATGTGGTGCAGTTGTTAAAATTAATTAAAGTACATGATTGATTTAATTAAAGATAGAAAACGTAATTTTAAATTTAATTGAAATCATTAAAGTAGTTTCGAGAAAATCAAAATTGTAATTATTAAATTTTCTAAAATTATGTTTTTGAGAAATGACCGATACGTGTCATCAGGAACTCGAGAGTGTTTTAAGGCAACTTATTTACTTCACACTTCAAAACAATTAAAGTTAATTAGCGTCTATTATTTCTAAATAGCTGACCGACATAGCTTCAAGGTTTTATCAGTAATACTGCATTAGTAATATTCGTGTTAAGCATATCAATATAATTATTTATAGCACCTTTACTAACTGCAAAATGTCGCCCACAAGTAATCGGAACATCTTGTTGTGCTCGCCATTTTAATGTTTCCAAATATTTTCTATTCTGTCTATTATAACAATGATTCATACTTTTCATCTTGTTTACAAACTCGAAACTGTATAATCTGCCGTACATTACAATTCTTAGTAAACACACTGCAATACAAACGCCTCCTAAAAATGCAGCTGCCGTAGCCGCTATTAAAAACAATGGAACCATTCCAACGCCACTGATTGTTATCCATGCCAGAAATAACAAAAACAATTGACTCCAAACCACGATATTCAGCACAAATTCAGAAATAAATTCCCTAAGCACCATAATTGTAAGGCGAGCTCGCAAATAAATGTCATAAAGCTGCTCTGAAGGTAAATTCTTTTGAACAAGCAATGTCTTCATATGGTTTCTGAAATGCGACATTACCAAAACAGAAAGAAGGAGAAGAAGGAACAGAAATTTAAAAAAGATATACACAACAATCGCTGATATTATGAATGTTATAAAGAATGATACAACTATTTGCAGGGCTGTAATCTTGTGCAAACAAGGAAGAAAAAATTCTCTAATTATGACATAAACTGGACTTAAATCTACTAACGTAACAAGTAGTGGCAGTAGTGGGATAAAAATTATCATTCCAATTATCATATAATTTAAAAGAAATCCAGCAACGTCCTGTTCCGAAGTAACGAGCAATGACCCTGCAAAAATTCAGAAGAATTTTACAAAATACCAACAGAATTTGCAATTTAAATTTGGATGCATATAATCTCTACATACCAATATATAATCCGTTTTCTAAAAAGTCGTCAAAGAGAGGAAGCTCCGATGTATAGGTCACTAGCGTTTTCAACGAAGCAATAACTAAGAACGCACTTGATATACAACCACCAAATATCATCATTTCAATTGCTGTCAAATTTGTGTCATTTGGCAGATACAGTTTTTTGATTAAAAGAACAAATAGCGCAAGTACGGACATAATCGTTATTAGAAACACTAAAGATTCGTATAGAAAGAAACGCCAATTTTGCTTGACTATTTTTATTTTTGCGTTGTTCCTTTCGTCAAGCCTTATATCCCAATATAATGGAGGAATATAGCCAAAGGTCACTTGGTAGATTTTTATGGCTTGTAGAATGAGTGGTGTTAACGCATTTTTGTTGTCCACTTTTGTGTCTTCAATTGTTATACTTACATTCAGCGAATTCTCCATATTGATTTTTATTTGAGGTCGGTTTTAAATGGTGTTTAAGAGTATTTCTGCTTAATGATTAATTAATACAACACAGTAACGAGGAGGGTAATATTGGAATAACTGATGGTAAGCTCTTGGAGATGGGATAAACTTTATATTATATTCCGCTTCCTATTCGCCATAACCAAGTTGGTTTTCCCTGGTTTTGAAAATGAAATTCATTTATTCGCAGACAAACCAAAAGCACAAAAACATAATCAGACTTTATCCAATTTAAATCACCACTTGTTTATCCATTTGGCAAAATAAATTTCATTTACCTGACTATGTAATGTAATTTTCTGATTGATATTGCCGTACAGTCTGGATAGATATCTTGTCGTATAATTCATATCAAACGTTCTACATAAAAAACAAACTCCGGTCTCATTATCATAATGGCATCCATAATATGAATTAGTAGTAAGTGTCCCCAAGTTCGAAAAATGATTTTCATACGAAATAATTCTGTTGAAATATTAGTGCGGAAATCTGAACATCAGCTGGCTAATGCTGGGAAGGACTACCTTTCAAGAAAATACGGTTGCAAATTAAATTAAATAAATAGATTCGAATGTGGAAAATTTTTGGATCATATTGCATTTAAAATTGCAAATAAATTATTTATTGGACTGGTGAAATCCAAAAAACAAACATTTCGATGCAATGCACTTTAGTTCCGTAACAAATAAACAATCATCGGAACTCATGAATAAATTCAATTATATCTTTGATTTCTCATTAAACGAACATAATAATTGGAATAAAATTAATAACATTCAGTTCAATTGCATAGCCAATTTTCAGTGTCGGAGGAATATATATACATATGATCATTTATTATTTATTCCAAAAAGGCAATAACAAAATTTTGTTACCAATAGCCACAAGTCACATATAAACAATTTAATTTCACAGCTAACAGCATTAAGCAGATCATTCGTTGAAAACTGCAAATTGTCTATTATATGTGATAAATTGGAAAAATAAAGGCATAAATACATTTATACATATACCTACATACTTTTTTAAAGAATAACTTTTGTCGATTACTAATTCATTATTCTCCTGTACAAAAAGAGTTATACTGCGAAGAAAACTTTTAGACCCAATTTATGATTAAAATGGCTATTCTTTAATAAAGCGACGTTAAGTTATGATGATATACCCATTCTGTATTCAATTCTATAAAACATTTGTGGGATATGTCAAGAAACAATTGAAAACTAAAATTGAAAACATAGCATTATTACAACCTTAGCATGTAAACAAAATATAGCCAAACGGATATATCCATATTAAAATTAGACTCTTGAAATGCTAGACTCTTTATGTATCAACTATTCATTTTATCATTTTAAATGCATGGTTTCATACATTTATTGGACACTGAACGCCACGCATATGTGTTGGGCATGATTGTGTTTGTAATTTTCTGATATACAATATCTATGTATTCATAGATGAAGCAACAAAAAGGAAATATTAGATAAACTGTTCCATAAAGAAATCGAATTTATTTTTCAAATTGTGATTTTCATTAAAACATGAAGACCTATTAATCGATACAAAACTTCTAAATCCCAGAAAATATAGGTAACCTGACTTCTAAATAAGCAAAAACTCTGGCAAATATAAATTGAAACTGTAATGAATTGAGAAACCGTTCATCATCGAATAAAGTTTTCTACATAATATATTATAAGGTCAGTCTAATATTATCTAGCATAATGTAAACATTAAATTTCAAACTAATAATATAAACTTATGTAAATTCAGATTACAATAAAATAAACAAGATACGCCATACTGTTTCATCAACTGCTCACCTAAACACTTCAAGGATTAACGTCGTATGCCATATTTTGTCAGGTGGTTTAAGTCATCATGCCTTCCCATTGTTTTCAGCATGGAGTGCAGCGTTTCTCCAGAAACGGATTTTGCATTTAAAACTGCTCCATTACTTATCAAAACCTCCACCAACTCAGCAAAACGTTGCCTTGCAAATCTTACTCGATGAAGTGGGGTTTCCCCGTGTCTATCCTTTCTATTGACGTTTGCTCCAAGACCTATGAAATACTTTGTGGCCCCAACATGTCCAATTCCTGCCAATATATGCACGATAGATTGACGGAATGCATTCTTCCTCTTCCACTCACAGCCAAGTTCTACCAACTCTTCCAGATCATTCTTAGATCGACCCCACGCAGCGGCGAGCAAAATGAAATTATTACCGTTCCTGCTGACTGAATGGATACTTTCGCCCTTGTCCAATAAGAGTCTAATGCTGGCCAAATAGTTTCGATCGGCAAGGTTTACACATTGAAGAACGGTATTCAAGACGTTGTCAGCAGAACCGACGTAAGCACCCAGAGAAATAAAGTATTTCAAAGCTTCCACATTTCCATTTTGTGCTGCAAGATGCAACACGGTTTCACCTCTCCAGTTTTTGGTTTTCCAGTCTTCTCCAAGCTTCACAATTCCTTCAAGTTGACTTCTGGAGTGCCCTGAAATAACTGCTCGGAATAGAGAGTTATTTCCGTTAAGATCAATGCAGTTTCCTTCGTATATGAGCAGGGTTTTTAGTCCTGGAGTTGCATTTTCTTGTTCAGTCGCATCCTCATTTTCTTTCAAGTCATCGTCAGTTTGTTGTACTTCGCTAGTGCTAATATTCCCAATATTTGGTGCTGAATCTTCTTTCTGCTGATACAACGTATCGTCTTTGGCGGAGGAAGTTAAATCAGTATCACTGAATACATTTCTTGAATTTACGTTTTCCAACAGAGGGAGGGTAATGGGCTGAATGCCTTTACTAGGCTTATTGCTCTCCCTATTTTTGTAAGTGACTTCTGAATTTGTTGGTTGACAATCCTTGTTACGTTTTTTACCAATTTGTCCGAATCCAGATAATTGTAGTATTTTAGTTTCAGATAATCCGCTTACAGGCTGTTTGCTCTGATCATTGCATGACTTCCCATCCACCCCAAAAGGTGATGTTAAATCATTCAGTATTTTTACAGCTCCACTCTGCCGTGTTGCGTTCAAACATTGAACAAGAACCTCATATGAATTCACTCGTGTTTGTAATATCTCATACATTTTTAAACATTTTTCAAATGAGGTTATGGTTTGAACTTCCTGCGTAACAAATAAAAACAATACCAAAATTATAAAAGTTGCTTAATGAGTTCAACGAATTCCAATGAATGATAACGTCTGAATATTTATAATAAGTGATCTAATTACCAAAAGGTTCACATCTGTGGAACTTAAAACCTTAGCAGATTTTAGTCTTGTAATTAAGTCCACACTACAAATTGTATTCTCAATTAATTCAACAATATTATTGTTAACGTGTTCTTTCTCCCAAATCTCCATTTCAGAGCCGATTTATTTGTCGCTCAATTTTCGAAATAAGTAAATCCAAGTAACCAATTTATTTTCACTATTCTTTGCAAGGTTTACTAATCACTGGTCCAATGGCTTTTTAGAGACACACCGTATCTTTTGCTTGTGAGAGATTGGCTTATAAGTTACTGGATACGCATTATCATGAAGAGAAAATGCATTAAACTTCCAAGAGATTATACAAATATATCGAATACTAGAAACAAACACACAACATTAATGTATCACTTATTTTGTTATCTAAAAAAGTGTGTTGCTGTGTGTTCAGGTATGCTCTATTTGCAAATAAGATAAACCATTTTAAGCATTCATGTAATGTATCGTACCATTTTCCCTCGCTTGTATTCACCAAATAATCATTTGTTGATTATTCTTATCTTGCCACAATTCTTCTTTCCATGAGGCCGTGAGAGGTCATTCGCTTATTGCCTGTTCAGATACACAAACTGATAAATCATAGAACAAGTTATTTTGCTGCCATCATAAAAGATGTGATGAAGTATTTGATACGGAAAATACTTTTGCATGAAGCTATTAAGGATAAGATTGATATTGAAAAGGATGCTATTTTTCCAGCAGCTAATCGTGCCTACTTCTACTGGCGAGTGTTTCCAATACAAAACACAAAATTACTACACTCAATACCCAACAAATACTAATGCTGACATCGTCAAATTTTAGGCAACCACATGGTGCCTTGATATAATTGCCAGGGCAATGCCTATACTTTGGGGATGTCATATAGAGAATTGTTCCAACCTACTCTCATCCACGTAGATACAGCACGAGTGTTCACATTAGTTAGCATCCTATCAATGTGAATTGGTTGTTGGTGGCGTAACAGTTTGAAGCCTTAACTAACTTATGCCGATTTTGACGTTGCGTCCGCCAGCGGAAATAATTATGGCGGTACTTCACCACGTTTCAGAGTTAGAGCCGTTTGAATTTTTTCATTCACCATAGAAAGGATATGGTGCCGTGAATTATGAATTTAGCATCTCTTAATGAATAAAAAGAGCCATTGTAAACGGTTCAAATAGGTAGCCGGAGGTTTGGGGACAAAATTAGCACGTTTACTGGATTTGACC
>JAHZMV010006979.1:0-18276 GCA_027743765.1 Coecobrya sp. COE2
CAATAACCCTCAAATGTCCACCAAAAATAGCCCAAATGTAGACGGGTTATACACGTGAACTCGTGGATACCAACACGTGTAATAAACGTTGATAACTCGTGGTTTGGTTGTTCGGGTTATTTGGCATGCCAGCCCCATGCAGGTATATATAGGTATGTATGTATATCCTTTTTTTTTAAAGTGCAAAGGCTCTCTACAGCCTTTCTCTCCTAAATAATAAGCCTCATTCAAACAAACACAAATGCTGCTTCCTTTCTTATCCTTCAACTCCTTATTCCTCTCCTTCAATTTCTTTTTGTCTTCGTGTTGATCTATCCCGTTTGTCTCACTTTGTTGAGCCTTTTGTCTCCGCTCTTTCTGCCCTGTCGTTTCTTCTCTTCACTGCACAAAATACTACCATCACCCCACAATATCACGACCGCATGTAGTCTAGCGTATATACTTTCTATCTGCTAGTCTGAATCATCAGCTTTACTATTTTGTAGAATAACAGCAGTAATATATTGAATTTCCTTTTCCTGTAGAGATCCATAATTAGCAATGAAGCTGCAAATTTTCCTAAGTGCTTTTCCATTTCATCAAACTGGCAAAATAAGAAGCAAACGAAATCCGCTTTTGTATAACTTAAGAATAGAGGGAGGAGGAGGAACGATACTTAAAGTAATATATTATGTGCATTCTCACTACATTTTCCAACACAAAACGACCAAATTTCGTTGAGCCCTATAAGCACACAAAAAACTAAACACTACTATAATAATGACAATAGTATAATAGTCATAAATATAGTAATGCAGGATACCATGCAATCAATGATGATAATGTGAAATTTTCACTTCACTTTTGTAAAACCACTTCGTTTCTACCAAAAAATTTATTTGCTTATTGTTGTTAAAGTTTATGTCAACAAGATACCGACAATGCTAACAACAGCGTCTATGGTTAGAAAAATATTAGCCTCTAAATATACTTTAACAACGATTTTACTTGAATTGAATGTCAACTTTTGATCTTGCGTTTGTTAGGCATCTTAATTAAAAGTTTACTTTGATGGATATATCGTAATCTGTATATATAATAAAATATGTATAAACAAAGAGTGGCATCATTAAACGCAACAATGTGTTCATAAACTCTTCTTGTTAGCATGGTACAGTAGCAGCCAAACAGCATCAAATGTGTAGGTTACCGTAATAACTTTCACCACACAAAACACAGATTTTGATTCCAGTATGGTAAATCATCCCTGGTATAAGACAATATTTTGCTTGGAGCAACTACCTATTCATCCATGTTTGAATAATATAGTGCATATAACATGATTGTAGTAGGATGGTAGTAAGAAAGTAGATCAATAATAACTGATTACATCGATCTCTCCTAACTTAACAGGAGCAGTAAGGGTAGCAGCAACAAAAACATCAACTAATACAAAAACAAACTTTTTCCCTCTTTTCTCCAACATCGCCGTCATCATCATCAAGAAGCCAACAAGCCAAAGGAAAATATTATACTTAATAATAATAATACATGTATACTTATATATAAGCGTGAGCATTTATTGGCATGACGTGAGTCAAGGAAATACCGATAATCCCAAAGCATAATGCAACATAGAAGTGAGAGAGAAGGACAAACGAAGAAGAGTGGAAAGACATAGTAAAGAAGAGAGATGAAAGCAAAGAAAAACACTGCGTCAAGCTGATTGCCAGAGAGAAGAAGAGAACGAACAATGAAATCTAAACAAGAGAGAAGGAAATGAATCTATACGGACAAACGGATGACTGTATATGTGTGTAGCTTTAGTTGTTGTCAGCGGAAGGAATAGAATAAGGAAAAGAACAACACTTTGCTTTAACTTGGAAGATTCCCAAACCTGAAAAGTTCCCGAAACATGACCTGAACCCATAAATAGACTCAACCTTTTTCTTTTGAGAAGAACAGAACAACAAGCCATGTACTGCCATACAGATACATTGGAAGCAATACAATATACATATACCAAGTTTCGTATATTTGCTTCCATAGGAGTGCATGCATGTAAGCTACTATATGTCTATATGCATATAATATGTATGAATACGTATATATGTTTGGCTGCTTCCTTTTTAACTCACTCAAAAGCTTTTCTTCTTCAGGACGCGCGACGACGACAACGGCTATATACAAACTATTTGTGGTTTTACAATTTTAAGGAGAATAATAATATTACAATTTAATGAGAAAACAAGGAACAGAAGTGAAAAAAGGATGTAAAGTGGAGATACGTTATAACAAGGCATTGCATATCAGTGATAATTCGATGTATGGAAGTTGGAAACAGTGCTTATTACACCCTCAGTCAACGGAGGAATATCTCCTCTCCATAAAAATTTGTTACAAGAGGTAAACTAACTATTCACATTACATTGAAAATGGTTAGACTTTCTATTCACTATCATCGTTGTGTACACAAATAGGTAAAAAACGTATATGTAATGTGAGCAGGGCGTGGCATATTATTTGTTGGTGAAACAAGGTATAATCCGTTTATGAGCCAATTACATATAAAACTAACTTAATAACCCCACGCACATCATCCTCTGTGATCACCATTGAATGAGGTTCATCAGCACGCAAAGACATCATATAATAAAAAAAGGCAAACCTGCTCAAGTCAGGCGAGCAGAATCACTAACCACGATCGTAATACCTCAGTAAATATCGCTCAGATGGAGGTACAAAAGTATATATGGACCTACATATATAATGTGTTGATGACTAGATGAACGCAGGCAGCGATACAACATAAGGGAATCAAAACACATCGATCCAGAATTTCTCGTACAAGCTTCTCAAAAAACGTTCACTTCATCATCATCACACACTCACTCGATAGCACATCATATTGCCACCAAGACCGGCTTCAATATCATGAATCATGATCATCACTAGAGTAAGTCTATCTAGTCAGTTCATTAAATATGCTCATAATGATCTCGGAAGAGAGCAAAGAGCACACACATTGCAGCAACATATTCGATGGATTATGTTAAATAAAATAGGATAAGACCACACAATAATAACGTCTCAGTACAGAGCGCATATTATTCTGAAGCACTCACTTACAAACATCGTAATCAGTGATAGTGCATATGTGCTTTTATTGAAGAGGCGTTCTCAATAACGCTTGGCGCTTTCTATACCTCGTTTATCAAAATCCTCTCTCTCTCTCCAACAAGGTACATTTTTTCTTTGAAAAATATGTAAAAATATTCATATTCATTTTCTGATTTTATAACACTCTGATATGCTAAACTATAATATAAAATGTTTTGCTGCTTAATATGCTTTAAGTGTATCAACTAAGGCTCAAATTTTGGGGTAAATTGAACAAATTTTTCTCAGAAATCAGGATAATGACATAGTAGAGGATAGGGTATAAGGCTGTACACGTCTGTTGATTTATGTTGTATGTGGTGCAGCATAATAAACGAATAATATTCAGTGAAGACCACACAGCTTAATTTAACTAATTAAGTTATACATGCTTTTCATCATTTTACGTGTTTTCATTTCGAAAAGGATCATTATTATTATCGTCATCCTCATCAATCCTCATTTTAATTCCAAACGACGAAAATACATCATCAAACGAGAATAGCAGTGTCGCTTACATCTGCATGCATGTCTGCCCTGCTTACTTGTTTTCAATTTATATTCCAAATTCCAACTGTCGGATATAGTGTAATAATTGCAATGCAATGACAAAAGAGGAAAAGTATAATGGTAGAAACAACAGCAGAAGCCGCATACACATAACAGCAGCATTGAACTCTAAAAAGAGAAGACCCACACACACCACACACCACCGCCACCACCATCCATCCTTTTCGCCGTTAAGTAACTAACTATAATATATTTAGAGCTTTGCACACAAGAAAACCATTCATGCCTGATGAGCAGATCTTGTGATTATTATTGTGAGCTTGTTTCTCCATCTTCTTCCTCTCCTACTAGACTTACTTTTCATTCTCATTAGAATCCCATCCCAGATTTACCCTTAGTCTCATCCTCAAGCAACAACAATATATCTTTTCTTAACAAACTCCTTATGCATTCAAATGCACTTTAATTGTACAACAGCAAGCTTCTTTAGCCAAAAACTAATGGAAGAAATAATAGATTCTCTTGTCTATCTCTTTTTCAGAATCTCCCTGATGTTTCCATGTCATGCCTCTCTCCGCCGCTTGAGCCGCTACCCCTGCTGCTACCGGTTTTAAAGAAACATGGCATTGTCGTCTTGCTGGTTCTTCCAAGAAAGAAGAAGAATGAGTGTACTTTATAATGTAGATGTCGATGCATGGGTCAACTGGCAACACAACAGCTGCAACTGTACATGAAGCAGTAAATGAAATGAGCAGGATCCTCCATCCGTTCCGTCTGCCTCTCTTCTACAGTCTGTGAGTGAGCTATATGGTTTTCTTTACTACCACAGCGGATAATAATCATCATCATCACGTTACGTGGTACAAGTTTCCCGTATGTGCACATGTAGATTGTACAGAGCATATAAATGGAATTGGGATAATTCATCCGTTTTCTCTTCCTTCTACCAACACCATCATGATCATCATCGATGTCGTCTCACTCTCCATCCTACACATATAATCCAATCGACTTGTTTTTTGCTCTTCATCGCTACCTCTTAAAGATCCTGTTTCTTCAACGGCAACAGTAGTTGCAACGTCTTGCCAACGACCATCTTGAAAGCCCGAGAAACGGGGGAAAGAGCAAGACGATGAATATGAAGAGAACTACGAAAGTGAGTTCAAGACGACAACACAACGATCATCATCACCAACTTTATCCCGCCCGGTATGAGAATATAAATGCACACAAGCTTTACATAATCATGAATTCATGAGCATATGAGCGTCATATAACAAAAAATAACTAACTACTGCTTCCTCGCCTTCTACTTCTCAATATCATTTAAAATATATATTGCATGGCAAAAGGAATGTGTCTTTTACTACTCATCCACTTCCTTTCAATTTTCTCTCTTGGCTTGCAAAGCTGAGTCATCCACTGCAAGAAGGCAAACAGCAAATCTCTCTCTCACACACACATGCACACAAATGCAGGCAAGCAGTCAGGCAGACACACACGTACACCATAATTTTTCCACGGAATAATATTTAAACTTCACATACATACTTAAAAATGTCTTAATATTCTTAAAACTATGGATGTTACCCTCCCTTGTCTATTTTTTGGCTTCTTGCTCCTTCTCCATTTTCATCTTTCATATATTCTATCTACTGACTGACTGTACATCGGAAGGGTTCAGTAATATGAACATGTGCATTCTATATTTTCTCAAATAACATGTCAAATACATATATTGGAGTACTTGCATGCGTATATTATAACTGATCATCAGTATACCTATATACCTAGGTACATGAATGTACACATCTATAATATTATATGACACATCCGTTTTTTCTTGTTTTACCAATTCCCAATTTCCATTCACTTTGCCCACAATTTTGCTAAGAATACATACATGTGCCATGGGATGCATGATTGTATGTGAGGAGAAATGGTCCTTCTCAAGTTTATTACTTGGTACACATGTGAGTTCAGTACAGCATTTAAGACTTTTTTGGTACTGGTATTCTACATACATACATACACATAACAGATCCTTGTATCTTGTCTTGAAAACAGAAACGGGAGCTTGACTTTTTTACTCTCTCTCATTTCCATCCTTCCACGATGAGAATTTCTATTTTCGTTCTGTACAAATTTGGAATGGCATGAACCACACTTGGCCAATCATATAGCTGCCGTGATTGGTGGACTTTCTTAAAACAATTTCGGAGTAGTATTAAAGTTCAACCTTAAACATTCTCGCTTCTTCTAAGATTGCTCTTTTTCTCCCTGTTTCCCTATTCTCATAGGTATATTTTTATTTCTCATTTTCTAAGCATACACATGTGTAGAAAATACAATTATTATGTATTTCCAACTAAAACCGTTCATCCCGTCTCATCATCATCTTCATCACCACCGTCATCTTTGCCACTGCATGTCGTCATTTTACTCTTTCTTCCAATGCTAATACAATCGTCCGCATAATATAATATAACATACTAACTCCCTATATTATAATATCCTTGAGGATAAAGCATCTTTTGGAAAAAGGTACAAAACTGCAGCTCATTTGCATCAGTTCTCCGGACCGGACGTGATGTTCCTCGTCGTCTTCGTGTCGCTTCAACTGAAAAGTTCTCTCCAAAAAGAAATATTTTTTCTCTTTTCATTACTATTCAAGAAGTTCATCATTGCTCGTCGTTTTCCTTTGTTATTCAAAAAAGCAAGAAGAAATCTCATTTTCAGTCAACTTCATTCATACGCAAATCAATTTAATTTATTACTCTCCAACAACTGTATTTTTCTCATTTAATAAGAACCAAGCATTTTTTCACTTGAGTTTCATTTTGGACGCTACGTCAGTCACTCACATCTGAATTCACGTGTGCATCTGTGTGGATGAATTATTTTTAAAAATTGGACCTTCAATCTAATTTTGCATTTTACATTCTTTCTTTGTGACCACAACCAAAACTTGAATTAATTTTCTTATCTGTTACAGTCATTTTTGGTTATTCTGAGATAAAATTCAAATCAAAACTGCAGCTCCGGATGTCTCTATACTATTCAATTTATTATGATAGCTATTAAGACAAGTTTAGAGTTTGTTTTCATAGTTCGTCGAGTAAATTTCTTGCAAATAAGGCAGATAAAATTGAAAATCAAGTTGATAGAGCGACCTATGGCATTATCGCTTTTATTGGTCCAGACCAAAGAACATTCTCAATTATTTGTAATTGAGCCACCATCGGTCGTTTTCAAAGCTATCGAGCAAAGAGAAAAAAGTTTACTTTCAGTCGCTGACTTTAAGTCCCTTCTTAATACCCTTTACTTCTCTCTTAATATTACTTTGTCAGAAATCTTCTCTTTTTATTCTCTCAATACTCTACCCAATCTTTCTCAATATTACCACCTTTTCTAATAGCAACTCAGTAATACATGAGATTACCGCAACTATTCATTTCTCTCTATTTTTCTCTACACACGAATAGCAGTAATGGACTCAGCAACAGCCTCACTCACACAGTCCTACACTCTAAATCACATAATTTCTTCCCCGAGCTAATTTTTTTCCTTCAAACGTTTACAATCCCTAAAGTTGTAGGAGACGCAGTAGCATTGTAGCTCATCAAACTTGTCTGTCAGTAGTTCATCCTCTCCTTCTCCATTTATTTGCCCAACCGAGTATAAAAATTATTTCGGTGCCTTCCTTTTCTCTCTCGTTTTTCCGACTTTCTTCTTCGTCCTCTTCCTTTCTCATTTTTTTTCTTCTCCACTGGGACTATCCTCAACTCACCACCGCCATCGCCACTATTGAAAATATAGCGATAACTAATTCAACCGCACAGTATATAAGTGATGGTCTTTTCCTATCAATACAAGTAGTGGTACTAGTCGCCTTGAAACTTATAAAAAGATTTTTTGCGTTGGTGATGGCGGTGGTGGTGAATTGGATACAACAAAAAAGTATTGATTCTTCTATTTTTTTCTTACTTTAGTGTGTGATCAAATACATTTACGTGCTACGATGAAGAAAAAAAACGTAAAAAATTGTGTGTATAAATCTACTAAGAAAAAAATATATCAAATCCCACACACCCGCATCATCATCCTGGGTACGTACATGGCACATATATACAACTACTCTGATGATCCTTCTACTTGGTTGGGAGGAAATAAGCGAGAAGGAGACAAGTAAAAGAAAAGGGAAAGAACAGCAGGACTTCAAGAAAAAAGAAGACTTAAGCCACCACCGCCAGATACTGTACCTCAACACAGTTTACCAAACCAGCCTAACTAGTATATACCTATCTCTCCGTCTTTTTCTCGGTTAACAAACCAACAAAAGAAGAAGTTAGCAAAAAGTTGAAGTTGCATTTGGACATTTTCACCGGCAGTGTATCAACATAACCCAAGTAAGTGAGCCTAGTCGTACAAGACGAAAAAACATCAGGACATCAAAAAACGACTTCCATCTTTTATCCTCAAATCTGCTGGGACACATCTAACAAAACCAAGCAAGAACAAGAAGAGAAAAAAGATGGGAGCCTAACATGCATATACATAGACATGTACACCACATATGTGCAATGTTTCGACAGAGGGATATGCGATGATTGTAAGAATGAGCAAAACATTAAAACTAAAGCTGGAAAATAACAACAACAACAAGAACGAGAAGAGAGAGACGGAAACAATGAAACTTAGTCACTTGGAAATTTTTTGACGATGGGTATACAGACCATCATCACTGTGAATGGATGGATGGACAATGGCAAGAGTAGGAACAACAACAAAAAAGAAACTTTTAAGCAGAAAAAAACAAGCTCTTTTTTTGTTTTTAAGTGGCTTTTCCTCAATCCGTTCATTCTTTTTTTCGGGAGAGAGGGGGACACAAATAGTTTTCAACTCAATCCATTGTTCACCAATAAGGAAATCTAACTGAACGGATAAAAAGGAAAGACGAGAGAAGGAAAAAATGTCCCGTTTCTTGATGCTACTTCCCTCACGATCCATGTCGCATTTTACGGGGAACAAGACTACACTATTTATATGACAATTGTAAACCTAGTAGTAGAAAAAACGATGTCGTTTGGCAATCAGTGAATGTGTCGTATCAAAACAAAGTTGTTCCTCTGTTTTCAACCAAGGGAGATACAAAGCCTTACAAAAAGGAGATCGCACAAACAAGGATGACGTCTACGGCAAGAATAAAAATAATAATTCCAGCAATAACAATGAAGCTCTGAAAGACAGGACAAGTTCATCCTCCACCACAACTATTATTGCCATCCAACAACCAGCCAGCCGCCAACCAAACCTTGGGAATTGCATGGAGGAATTTGGAAGGAAATCAAAACAATGAGGGGAAGAATAGCGGAAATGGCACAAAAAATCAACACAGCCTCACAGTCGAACTCCATGCTTCTTTACTTCCCATATTGCTGTTATATTTTATGGAATGTAATGAAGTATGGAGAACTCGTGGGGCAATTTCAACTGATTTTTGACCGCCATTCCCAGCCCTAAAGTGCACACATATGCCAGAATTAAGAATGAAGACAAATGCAGACAATTAGTTTGAAAAAGCAAGATATACAATGACACGACCTGCCAAAGGAGAAAATGAAAGAACTAGGAAATGTGGGAGATACAGGATTACTTCACTTGTTTCACCACTCCAGTGAAAATCAAGCTTCTAAAACTTGGGATAGCAGCATGAAGTTAGCAAACATGGTAAGTTTAAATACTACATAAACTATTATAATTGCTGTAACTATTCTACTGTGGAGAAAGTTTTGTTTTCCTTATGAAAATTTTCACATGCCGTTCCATAAATTGTTTCATAACTGCCCGAGATACAAATGGTGCGGCCATACGAACAATATATACAATGGAAACGAGGGAAACATTCAATTGTCTAATGGGTGGTAGTATGAATGATGTAGTTGCGGTCATCCCTTTTCATTTCCACATAGAGTAAATAAACCTTGTTCATATGGTTCATTGTGTCGTAGCACTCTAACCAAACACTTCTGTTGTCGGTACATTTTGTTGTATTTATAACCATTAACCTTTTAGACGCTAAGGGCCATCATGATGAGTTGATTAAATGAAGAAACTTGCCATTAACATTACAGCAGCGTTGGATGCAAAAAACAGAACTGTATACAAGTAGACACGAACCTCGAGACAGGAATAGGAGGAAATAAGCCAAAACCAGAAAGAGAAGTGAGGGAGAGACAGCAAGAAAAAGGAGGAAGACGAAGAGGAAGAGTATTAAAAACGTAATTTAACCAGCCACCATTATTATTGTGAAGTCAAGCTCATTTCACCCATTTTCCCAGTCTTTCTTCTATGCTCAATATATTTCACTCTCACCTTTTGTAATTTTCAAATAACTTGGTGCTGGATTCAAAAGCCGTGCCTTGCACATGGCATCCACCCATCCATACATCATCAACTTGAATACACACAGAGAAAACCCAACCGGGAGAATGAGAGAGAGAGAGAGAGAGAAAACCAATTCCAAGTAGAAGAGAGGATCCCTTTCGTTGGCCATTCCTGTAAAACCGCCGACCAACAACAATTCATGACGATTAGATGAGAGAGAGCAACGCTTAATTATATCCCAAAAAGCCTGTCTTGTCTGCCTGCTTCTGTGTTCCTCTCCCTCCATTCCCCTGCTATTTAGCTTGCCTTGCTTCCATATCATCCAAGCAATCCACAAAATTCGAGAAGCGAGGAATGAACGAGGTATAAAAAAGGTATGTAGTGGCAGTAACGCAGCAAATGTGCCACCAAAGACATTGCCATTAGTTTCCTGTTTTTTGTGCAAATTGCACAGGATTCACCAAATAAACGAGAGAGAGAAAGAGAGAGAAAGGATGGCATCAGGGATGCATACCAGCGGGGAAGGGAAGTAATATTTCCAGTCGTTTGAGTCACACACCAAAGCAGCAAGCACCCCGAAATGGGATTATCTCGTTGGTGGTAGTGGTGGTGGTGCGGTATAACGGCGGCGGTATGGTGCTTGATGTTCATGCAACAAAAAAGTACGAATACCACCACCTTGTAAACATTTATCGTAGTATGGTACGTACGCCAAGCATCCGGACAGCAAAGAGAAGAAGAGAGAAATAAGTAAGGTACATATTTCTTTTCCGTGAATATTCGATGACTGTTTCCTTCGTGTTAAAGGATGTGTTTCTACACATTACTTTGTTACTTGTTTTTATGCCACCGTCAACCACCATCGTACATACTCATACCCATACAAACATTATTCTAAAGTAGCGAGCTCCCACCGCATCATTTTCCCTCAATGAGAAACTTTTCTCTCTCTCTCAACTCACAACTACTCCCAAGTCCCAAGTTGCTTTCTCCTCTCTGGAAAACGCTCACAGAAGGTCATAAAAGCCTAGTGCAGAAGAGGAGCATATAATGGCCCGTCTTTCTGACAACAGTGCTAAATTTATGTTGCATACTATTCCTCCGCGAGCCGTCTCACCAACTCCTTTCATCTCTGATTTATAGGCTTCTCCAGTGTCATTTGCTTTGTTTATTCCACACATTATTAACCATAGGTGCAACCCAAAAAGCGAAAGGCAGCAACAAACAACTCATCATCCAACAAATACACACTGTATATCAGCAACAGCAGCAGCAACGGGAGGATACCTTTTTCCTTGATACAACCATTTATTATTACAATGTCCATGAATAAAGTACCAGCCGACAATTTAAAACTAAAAAATACTGCTCCTTACTTTCGCCCTTATTTTCTCCTACCTCTGCCATTACCGCCACCATCCATTTTTATCATCATCAAGATAGTCATTCTGACTCTTTCTCCCATACTTAGTCAAACAAAGCAACATCAGGCAATACAGCCTTTAAGTAATATTCATATGCTTGCTTGCTCCAACATCCAGCGGCTTTACTCTTTGCGTTCTCCCATCATCCTCCTACTCGTGCCATGGCGCAACAAACTAACAAAAAATGGCTTCATGATAATAACCCCATTAAAATATGAGGATAGCAATATCTTGTCCTGTTATTCTTTTGTCGTCTTATCTCGTAAAATGAATGAATGAATATCCCATAAGCTCCCCGAGGAGGAATACAAACTATCTATCTAATTCTATGTCTCCTCGCGAGTCCAACGAAAATGAAGTAATGGCTTGGCACACTCACTCCAAATTCGCTTGATGATTATGTCAAGAGCTTATTCCATGCACATCACTTTTTTGTCCCTACTTGCTACACTCCTATTCCATTTTTTTCTCAACGAGACAAAGAATCAAAATATGAAACAGCCAAGACACACACAACATGTCTCCTTTTTCGATTTTCGAGAACCCAACAACCAAACTCAACCCAGCATGCATTTAACGAAGTTCCCAGTCTATTTTTGTCCAAATGCCACGAACAACAGAATCGACATGAAGCACCACCACCAGCAGACGTTATTACATAATAAGTAAAGCAGTGAGACAAACATATAACGAAAGTAGATAGACCACTACCAAAATGAGACTTCAATACTATTGCGCTTGTGTTGTACGTGTGAGAGAGAGCAGCAGATAGATATTTCGGTTGGATAACCGTTGAAAACTGGCACGTACTGTATTAGTTGTGAAACGCGAAATGCCATCAACATCGCCATCATCATTGGAGATCAGAGAGTGGTGATCCTAGTATAGCTATCGGCTAAAATGCCATCAGGACGTTGCCGATGATGATGATCTTCATCATCGTCGTCAAGTATCAAAGCTTGCTCACGAAGCAACGGTAGAGTAGTACTTTACAGAAATTCACAACTCATTTCCTACATTTGCTCTCTGGTGTTCTTGGAGGAATACACGGCCAACAATTGCAAACGTCTCTTGGTATTCAATCAATGTCAACAGTTAACATAAATGTTTATCCATTCTCTCTTCAGCAGCAGCATTTTTTTCTCTTCTTCGGCAAAACGCGCTACCCGGATATTCATGGGTCCATGAAAACTAGATTAGATTGTTGGTTACACTGCTGTGTCTGCTGCTAAGCATGATATCATGTACCAAATACACTTATACACGATCCCAACCATTTATACTAGTTAGCAGCTTCTTATATCAAATAAACTAAGCATATACTGGGAACAGTACATTACTAAAACACAATAGCAAAACATATGAACCAAGTGGGATTGAATTTTATACGCTGTCTACTCTACAAAAAATGTTCAGTCAGTCAGCAAGAAAATAGCTTAATGTTTATACTGGCACATAAATAAATACATCACAATGACGGAACTGAAACATCGTCAGCGACCTTTTTGTTAAAGGATGTAATAATAATACCATCATCTATATTATGTTGATTTCACACAACTATTCACTTTGGTATATAACTCGACTTTATAAAGAAAATGGAATACTGAAATCAGCGACGGCAGAGTAACAACAACATTACAGAGTCCTAAGGGAAAGTTCCAATTCATGAAGGAGAAGTAAAGATGAAAAGTAAGTAAAGCAAGAGAAATAGCAGTAACATGTATGCGATTGTTTTCAGTAAAAATAAAACTTTATCGTAGACTGTTTTCCTTCTTGTCATTTTTCTTCCATTCATTCAAGTCATTTCCATAATAAATAAAATTATTTCCACTACAGGAATTTCCATTCGTTTCCCATTTTGCTTTGCAATTTTCTCTCTTTAGGTTGCTTCATTATTTTGCAACTTCAAATGAAGCATTATAAAACAGGTTTCAAAAATGGTATTGGACACGCAAGATCTAAGCATGAAAAGTTTTTCATATAATCATTAATCAATACAATCAGGTCCAGAAGCAAGGTTTTCTACAAATATTAGCAAAAATGAAACAATTTACAGTTTTGGATTCCATTCACTACTAAGTTTTAATTCTTGCTTGAAATTGAAAAAGAAAATTAATTCTCCGAAATATTCTTTCTCGATTTAAAATTATCTGGACCAAAATGATTCTATTTCGTCTAACATAATTAAAATAATACCAGCACCCATTGTTTACATATGTGCGTTATTTTTTAACAAGCATCATATACAAATGTTGTAAGAGGTTCTCTCTACAAAACCAATATGACCAACTCAGGTGAAATGTGAATGGTACCTCATCCACAATTAATTACTTTTAGCTACAAAGTGTTTTAAACCTTATGAGATCTAACAATATAGTTAGACCAGACGTGTGTATGCAAATGTGAGTTTCTATCAAATAACAGTATAATTTTATTTTGAATGTATGTCTATGTCTAGCTAGATAATTCACATCAATTTTCCACCAAAGAATGACAAGCCTTACATACCTGTTTACTGCATTCATTATACTGTACCATTCTCTTGAAACAACCCAGGAATAATGCCAACATAACTTTCTCATTGTATCACATATCCTTTTCTCCATTTTGTCCTTTCACTTACTCAAGCTTCATTCTCCAGACAATACATACCAAATGTATTAATAATACACATGCATGCAAAACAAAAGAGGTTCAAGGAAATGTTCAACAAACCTTACTAAAAATTTACAGCAGTTATACATCTACATTTACCAAACAAACTCAATAGAAACTATTATCAACACCAGCGCTGCTATCCAAACCACTGTTACAAGTAGAACCACACTAACCTTTCCATTCAATCCTTTCAATTTAAACTCCTTCAATTGGTCTCATCTTCCCTCTTTCCCTCTCTTCAGGAGTGGAACAAGAAGAAACACTATTTGATTTAACTTTCAAGATGTATCCATTTTATCCAGCTTTGTCTGCTACATTTGCTTTTCCTTCCCACTCAGAAAAACCATATAACACCAGACGCACACCCACATTCACATATTATTTCACAGTCTCTTCAGGCGAATTCCTTTCGTTTTTATTCTCTCCAGTAACTGCATTTATATAAAGAATAAAAAATATAATATTTTTTTTTTCTATATACCGTCATGCACACATATAGTACATTTACCTGCCGCATGAATACACAGGACTTTTCTTTTATCAGATCAATAATAATACTTTCTCTCTATTCTTTTTCTTTCCCAAAAAAAGAAGATCCCTTTTCCCGTCGTTTTCTTTTCTGCTTATGAGAAAGTAACCAAACCGGCAGATCTCTTATCCCTTATCTTTAAATTGAATTTTTAGGTGCACGAAAGCATGATCCATAAACCTTCACAACCCAATAAAAGAAAACAATGTGATGCGTCGAGCAGATATATATATATGTATAGCGTCTTAATATAATAAGAGTGCGAGCAAGCAGTCATGTAGCAAGTCGATAGAATATACATTCTTTTCGTCATTTAAACTGGAAAAACTATTAGTACGGAAGATTTTGATCAAAGCTGAGTAACCGACAAGAGAAGGAAAAAATCTACTTTGAGCACCTTACTTTTCCTCATGCCTATTTACTGTCTTGCTTTGATGGTCTTTTATATCCTGTTCATTTCAAAAATTAAATTTCTCTTGCGTTCTCCGACAAACTAGGTAAATAAGTGCACATTTCCGGAATGAATACAGACCAGAAAACTTTTTTCATTTTGAATGCACACAACAAAACACTACTTCCTCCACCTTTCTCAACAAAAATAATTCAACTTCACAAGCTTCTCTTGATTTCTTTCATTTTCATGCAAAATGCTTTTGTTGAAAGTAGCAATACATTTTCATATCAACAACTATTCAGGTGTCGACAACACGAACACCACTACTACCTACCTAAAAGTACTTGGAATAGTTGATGAGTGTATTTCATGAAGTGCAAAATGCTTACAATTTTCAGAAATTTGAATTGTTGTTCTTTCCTCGTCTAATAAAATATTATTCCTCGAAACTATTCAAAGAGAATGAGTACCTCCGTACTTTACATTTCCTTCTATACGCGGTATAAATATAAGGGCATATATTTTATCTCGACTGGACCAAATTCCAATAAAGTTATTTATGTTGTTAGAAAAGCAGACATTGTGTCACAAACATCTTATCACAACGACAATTTATAACCTATTTTGAATTGGATGTGTATGTGCGTGAGAGGGAAAAAGGACAAGTGAAAGCAGACAAGTATAGAAAGCGTACATAAGAAAGTGCAAGCTGGCGAAACTGTCTTTTACATTTTTCTATGGAATGGACCAACTGCAGTAGTGTAGTAGCATCTGCATAACAAAAATATTTATATCCTTTAGTTGAATAGTGTCGACTGCACATTACAAACTCAGCTCATATACTAACGAAGCTATACCACTCTACCTTCTACTTAATATATGTACGCATATGTAGGCACCTTCATTTATTTCTCAACAACAACAGCAGCAGCATCCGTTTAAGCGCGATGATGGCAGTACAGAAAAGGGTTTAAAATGGTTTTTTTTGCTTTTAAACGAGCAAAAGTGTGCTGAGAGTATGTTGTGCGAACAAAAATAGTGTTGTTGAATATGAAAATAAAATTGAACTATGAATGAGAATATCTCATCGTTGGCCGGAGGGGAACCTTAATACATACGTGTGAATTATGATCGGAAGTTTTCTTTCATGAAGCATCACTCCCTTGGGCACTCTACACACCACTGGCACCACTCTATACCTACTACTATTATAACTACTACCTATACACACTTCAACAACGCAAGTCGTGTGCCTTATTCAATGGAAACTAAATTTTTCTACAAAGTAAACGGGGCAACGACTTTTCTCTTTTTTTCTGCCAACCGATACTATATACATACTGTATATAAACTAACCATCACCGCAGACATCATCACCATTTTTTTCCTTTTTCATTCTCTTCTACAAAAATATGTATTCATTCACCCACACAAGCTAACCTGGAACGTGAATAGTTTCCGGAGTCTCCGGATACAATTGGTTTTGATATGACAGAACAAGTCAGCTATCTTCTCTAACCACCAGCACCACCACAACTCAAGGAAAAAAATGTAAACGTGAACGAAGAAGAGAACAGACAAAAATAGGGTTTGAGCTTCTCAATCTTCCTTTCCGTCAGATTCCCAACTTGGGAAACGAAAAAGAAAGAAAACGTAATGCGTCGAGAGAAAAAAATCCGACCACCTATCTATACAGTCAACTCAAAAACCCTCCTAATATGTCAGTATTTTATTTTCTCTTTCTCCTTTTTTAAAACTTGTATAATAAATATGTACATTACATCCAACCAAAGTCATCTCTGAAGCATCATTGCGACGGCTATTCATAGTATTTATATAGCTAAATATTTGGTAGCCACATTATATTATTACGAATCTGAAGCTGTTGACATTTTTATTTTGTTGTCTGTCCGTCCGTCTGTAACCTAAATATTACATATTTAAGTTCATGGCGAGGCAATAATGTGTCTGTACGCCTTACTGTACTACTATCTGACACGTACCTAAACTGTGTGCCTTGATGTCGGGTTTTAATTATAATGATTTGATTTGAACTAAATTTGGCAAACTTTTCTAGGATATCGACGTCAGAATTCAAAATCATCAGCTCTGTGAGTACGTTTGCTGCTATTTTAGCGGTTTATTTTTGTCTGTAGAGAGTAAAAGGGTAATAAAGGAGAAGGATAAAAGCGGTCCGGAGAATACATGGCCGTAGCACATAGGCATCATCATCGCCAGCATCATCATGATCCGTCGACGACTACAGTCAGGATTCCACATAAAAATGAAACTTCAACTCTTACACAAGAAAAGAGGGAAAGCAAAAGAGAGAAAAGGATGACTCGTCGTGTACCAGCAGGCAATGTATGATTTTTCTACAAAGTTTTTTTTCTTCGTTCACTTTCTCCTCTACTTACATACATACATACTTTCTGTAATGTATACATAAAGCAAAAGCGAGGAAAAATTCTCTCTTGTGTCTTCCTTTTTCTCTTGTCCCATTCACTCTACTGTGGGCACCGTATACCATTTCCCTCCGACATCTCTTACCAGCAGCGAACAGTCCTGCCAGTTTTGATCATGCACACATACACATTGGCACGTGTTTGGAAAAACAAAATGAAACTCTCCCTTTCGTTTCTTTTTCCTACTCTCCGCAAAACTCATATATCGAGTAAAGGAGTTACTAATTCTGCTGCTGATATTCTGCCATGCCAGCCACTACCTTGTATTATATGAGTAGAGAAAGAGAGGCAAGGATGGAAGTGGCGGTGGTGATGTGACGGTGGTGGCGGAGAAGTGGAAGCACCACACCATGGAAAGGAGGAAAGCTTGTTCTGCCTCCAGACTCCACGTCAAAATCACCCGTTCCATTCCGGGGGTTATGAGAAGGAAAAAAGCGAAAGCAACTTGACTGTAACTGTATGCCTACCAGTCAAACTAGTACCACACCACTGCCACCATCACCACTTTTTTACTATTCCAATACCCCTCGAGTTTTTCACAGGAAGGCATGAAGGAAATGAGTGCACAAGAGAGAAAGCTAATATAAAACTCAATAATAAACGCAGCACCATGCACTTTAGGATGAATGCGTCCAACACTACTCTTTACACTACTAGCTGGAAACCAGGCAGTGTCGACTGAAAAGTAAAAGTTATAACGATAACACTGCCAGCATCGCCATTCATTTACTACTCACTCACTTCTCTACCTACATACATTTTGCCATC
>JAHZMV010006980.1:0-12978 GCA_027743765.1 Coecobrya sp. COE2
GCTGAAATTCAATGAATAAGGTTTTTATGACCGGATGAAGATGTTAATCGCATTAACTTTCTCTTAAGCTTACGCTCTCGAAAGTTAATAAAACATTCTACATTGATACCCTAAAAACAACATTCATTTGAAATTTATATGCTATGATTTATTATTGTGGTAATTAAGCACATATTAGAACAGCTTAGAAAAGAGGGTATTATAAGAGACTTAAAAATGCGATATTATGCTATGACTTCAATCAAATGGTTATAAACAAAAATGGATAAAATAATTCTTACTTTTCCTAATCCTACAAAAATACCAAATCCATTACATGATTGTTTACCTTATGGTGTTGAGGTGCCAAATGCATTATAATATTTTCAAATGTAATATCTTAAAAATTGCCAGTATAACGGTAAAATGATATCACTGTACCATATGGAGTTTAGCGTTAACGCCTGGACTACAATTGAGTTATGTACGCACTGATAACTGATTCACATCAAATCAGCATATGGCATCAAATCCCCAAAAAATTGGACGAGATTAGAAAACTTTGGTCTCTTATTTGGCTCAATTTCCCAACATGTTGCGACCTTGCAGTATCTGGAAACATATTTATAAAATCATTTAAAGCTATTCTGTAGTATGTAGCTCATGTAACAGATAGACAAACCAAGGTCTTCTTTTGCAAACATACATTTCATCAGTTACATGAGAAGGTGCAGATAGCCTCATTCCATTTTCCAAATTGTCGACAAATTCAGACGTCCATGAAAGTCCAACAAATGGCACGTCACCTGTAAAAGTGGTGTTGTATCATTATTTAAGAGAGTTGTTTCAATCATAATATAATAGGGAATTATCTTACCCAAACTGAAAATTTCCCAAGCAGTGACACCAAAACTCCAGACATCCGACATTGTCGAAAACTCCAGTTTTTTCAAACTCTCATATGACATCCATCGCCAAGGAAGTGCCTCCTTACCTTTTTTAGAGTAAACCTTGTAATTGTACAACTTCCTAGATAATCCAAAATCTGATATTTTGCAAACACGATGTTCACCTAAAAGAACATTCCTTGCAGCTAAATCTCCATGCACTACATCGCGACTTGAAATGAACTCCATACCGAAAGCTATCTCCCTGCAAAAGCGGATCAAATCAGGAATCTGAATGCTTTGTCCGTCGCTGCCTTCTTGAATGCCCTTCAAAGACTTTAAATGCGACAAAAGTGATCCACCGCTGCACAAGTCCATGACAATGTACAGCACACCCCGTTGAATTTCTTTTGTATAGGCTCCTATGAACCGAACAATGTTGGCGTGTTCTCCCAAATATCCCAGTAACTTGACCTCATGTAGCATTCCAACAAATGTTTCTCTTACACATCCGATCTGTGGCATTTTTACTGCAACTTCAGTACCTTGTCGATGAGACCAATCTGATAATAACGCTCTATAAACCACTCCAAAATTGCCCATTCCAATAACGTTTCTAGTATCCAAGGAGATATCAGTCTTCTTCAGTTCGTGTTCAACCTTAAATTTACCCCGTACATGTTTAAGATTCCTATCGTTATTTTCACTGTTGTTTTCTGAACTCTCCAACCTGCCCTGTATGAATTCTTTGATATCCTCGTCTGACAATAGTTTTGACTTTTTCCTTGTACTTATTATAACACCGCCTAGTATACACATCAAAACTATTAATGACACAACCAAACCAACAACCAACCACAAATTTCCTGTCCAAGCTTCATTTTGAGATTGAGCCGTAAATTTTTTTGACTTTTGTTTTATGCCATCAATCAATATTTTTGGCTTTTCCGGTTCTTTCCCAGAATACCTGCTTTGGATAGTTTGGTTCCAATGGTTTGTTAACGAAATGTCACTGCAGTTGGAAATATCCCACCATCCTAACTCCCCTGATATTTTCGTTGACATTACTGGTAACAGAATATATTCCATATTGTAATCTTTAGCAAACCTGTTCATGAGATTTAAGAATATCAGGAAATCTTTATCGCCTGCGTTGATTTTAGTAGACTCGGATAATCCAAAAACCACACGATTTATTGTAGGAATGAAAGCCTGCAAAATTTCTTTGATGAACAAATGAGTCATTAGGAATTCTTGTGTAACTCGCTTTTCCGTCAGCTTTGTAAAATCAACGTTCATGCGGCATATAATGTACGAAATGTTTAAAGATTTGACGAACAATATTTGCGCTTCAAACTCCGTATTTGTTACTGGTTCTGAATACCAGGAAACGATTTCAGCACAATTGTCCCACTCGATTCCAAATGAGATTTGGGTCAAAGACCAAAAGGTTGTAAACTGTACAGTACTGAAAGGTGTCACATTTGATGAATTCTTCTGTTCCTGCGTTTGGGTTAAATGAATATTTATGTCAATATCCACTTTGTTTAAACGACTGCATACTTTTTTAATGTAAGCTCCATATGTATAATTTTTAATAACGCTGATAGGAATGCCCAAAAATATTTGTTTGTCAGTCAATTTGTTCAGGCTTACACTACGATTAAATTCTGGCGCAGATACAGCTTCAAATAGGTTGATTAACTGGTTGTCACTTTTTAACTGGATTTCAATTTTATCAAACGTTTCAAAAGCAAAAAATAACGCCACATAAACATCAATTATATCCAGCTCCATGAAGTCACCGGGAATATTGCAAGAATATAAAATTAGCTCTAGATATCCAAAGTTTTGTTCGCCAATGAAGGACACGCCGTTCTCGGGAACATACGTTAGGTAGTTCACGCAAGGTTTCATTCCTTGTCCCCATCTGCCAAACATCTTACTTGTATTGTATCCCCGGCGCTCGGACAAAGAGAGTCCACCTAGTAGGCCAGGCATAAGATTGTAATCCGGAATTGAGCGAAACCAACTAACAGGACTTGGACAGAAATCGGTTGCTTCTAGAATAATAGATATTTCGTTTATACCTGCCCAAGTTAGAATAGCTTCGTAATTCTCTGAAACAACTGTCAAATTATTGCTACAAAACAAATTGTGTTGGTAGGCATCTTCGCCTATATGACCGAAGCAACCACTTATGGAAAGCAGGACCTTTTTATTGGGCCAATAGAACTGGACTAATGCACGAGTCAATAGAAAATGTTCCCTAAAATTTTTGCTAGGTCCCTTTCCATAAATAGAGATACTGTCACCATCTGGTATATTTTGAAACATAAATTTGTAGTCCAGTACTAACGTTTCGCAAATTTCTGCCATAAATGTGTTCCCAATTTTGTCGGACCGTAAATATGGGATTAATGACTCGTTATAGTAGTTCACTATTTCCATATCACCTTCATTATTTACAAATACATTCATGTTCAAATTGCAAAAAATGTCACATTGTTCTTGAAACTCCTGATTTCGTTGTACATTTCCGGAAGGTTATCAAATATCTGATGGAATTTTATAGAAACCATCTTCTGAACGTCAAATGTTGGTGTTGTTTGGCTAAAGTCGTCCATCATCCCTTTAATGCTATCAACATAGTACGAAAAATCAGAAACTACGAAGTTTTCAATTATAATTGGGGAGGACTTGTTCCCACTTTTCTCGCATTCCATCCTGGGTCTCGGCAGCGCATCTGAAACAAAATTTTATGAAATCTATTTACTTCAAAAAATTTATTTTAAACTGAAATGTAGAATAATATTACCTTGTGTATAGATAACCGTCTCAAATCCCTGGCCTATTAAGTCTTCCATTTTCAATTGTGCCAACAATAAGCCTTCACAACTACTAGGGAGCAGATCTTTACGAAGCGGCGACATCCGTCCGATGTAAGGCGTAATTTGGGGCGATACTGATGTATATTGGCAAGTTGTGCAATTGATGCAAAAATCATTCAAGTCCAACATTAGCTCCATTCCTGTGTCGTTCTTTGAAATTAATTCTTTTACAAAGGTCTTAAATAAACATTGATACTTTTCTGATATCTTGCGCTCCACATCTTGATTTTTAATTGCATGAGCCACCGACGAGAAAATTGAACGGTTCAATTTATGGTTTCTATAAAGACCCATTTCCATATCCAGCCACTCTAAGTCGTCATACGTTAGATGGTAATATATTACTACTTCCTGATCATGTTGGTGCTGCATCTGCGAATTCACTTGTTGTTTAGTTGAAACCATATACATTTTAAAAACACTATAGCTCTCGATGAAGTTTTGGTACAATTGAAAGCTCATTTTAACAATTAACAAATCTGTCTTGACAATAGTTCCGGTGTGATTTATACAACCGAGTTGCGTCGGAGTTAACGCATATCCGAGTTTCAGTATTTTGGTGATGTTGATTGACAGGTTTAAGTTTTGACAATTGCTTGTTTGTCTACTGTAGTCCAAAACGAGTGTGGAAATGAAAGTGTATTTTTCTAGCTTCTGCGAAAGAACAAAAAGTTTTTTTGCGGTTTCCTGTATTTTGTAGTGTGAGGATATTCCTACCAATGTTGGTTCCCCATCTCGTATGCTGCGATTAATGGCAAGGTAAAATATTAGTGTAACACTTAAACTTGAAATGATTCATTCGTATAACAATGTTTATTTACCGCAAAGCCAAAATAACTTCTAAATGAGTTTGATTGTTGATACATCTCGCTACAATGTGATGTTGTATCCAACCATTTAAGAGCTTCAAATTTTCCACAGTCGAATCATTCAAATCTGTGATAAATAAGTGCGCAAAAATAATACACCTCGTTTCTGATAATGTAAGAGTCTTCTAAGGCTAAAAGCTTACCTGTTTCATAATAGAGCACTATGCTATATCCAGCCTGTGACTGACATAACAATTCTCCGCCTATTGGATTCGCTGTGTTAGCAGGGCCGTCGTTTAAGTTAACCTTGTTGGATATGTCCACAACATGTTTCCGCGCAGAGACCTTTGAATCACCGGTGACGTTCGTAACTAGTCCTGCACAGAATAATGGTGTGATTAGCAGTATACATATGATGATCAAATATTTCGCCATCTGTATTTCTTAACTAAATCTGAGTTAAAACAACAACATAATTCATCAAAAGAATATTTTCTTCTGGTGTAAGGAATATCAAAACGGAAAATCTCTTGTAATAAAAATATGGCTCCTCATTGCAACGAATGGGTTCCTGATATCAAGTGAGGCAGATGAATGCCAAAAATGAAATTATTGCTGTGAGTAATTTTGCCATTCTGTATGAAGCATAAAGTTTTCTGCGGTTTGCAAACTAACACACAACTAATTATTGCATGATGACATGATACTCAAAAGTATAGATTTGTTTTCTCATTTAATTATGTTTTATAAAGGTCACTTTTATCAATTTCTAATAAATAATGAAGAAAATTTACTATTATTTGAGTATTATTATGTCGCTACTAAATTTAGTTGTAAAATGCAGGAAGGCTTGCGGTTATTTAAATAGGCATAATGGAATCCACGAGGATATTGTGGTGTGGTGGCTAGGTAAATCTTATTCCTGAATATAATTGAGCATTTTTTACACATATATAGACAGATAAGCAGATTTAAAGAATCTATCCTGATGTGACAGGCTGCGTTGGGATTAAGTGCACACTTTGCATTCCTAAATAAAACACACAGTATTGAATCGTTTTGTGTTTATCTAAACGTCGCTAAATATAATTGATTCAACAAGATTCTTTTTTCAAATGGGAAATGAAACCCAAGGTGATATTGTAATTGGGATATTTTTGAATTTGTTGTTGTGTTTTATAACATGGTCTGGAAAATTGTTATAAAATATAATTATGTATGGGCTTAATTACTTATTTATAATGCTGACAAAATGACACATTAGGTATTTTCAGGCATTTTTTGTGAATAGTAAAGCTTTAATCTTCATATTTTGCATTTCCTTCTTAGTACACGTAGGTGTGTACATCATTGTGTCATTATGGCTTAAAAGTACATGTAAGGAGGATGGAGATGGAAAGAATAAAAATCCGAGCAATAATATTGCATTTTCAAAAGCGATAGATAAGCAATATCTTTGTTTACTTTAGGGATAAACATATTTGTGAAAATAGAAATCCAACCATTCTATTGCTTGAGTGGAATGAATACGCACAAACCATAATATTCTGACTTGTATACCTAAGAAATCGAAGATTTATTTTACGGGCAAAACAAGCAAAATGACTTTACGAATATAAAGAATAATTTTAGGTCATCCCCTGCTACATTCCAAAAAATATATTGTGCAGAGAATACTATATAATAATATATACGAACAATGTCATACAAAATTGGTACAGGCATTAACAGGCATTAACATGCCAATCTATTTGTAAACTATTTTGTGAAAGGTACTAAACTGTCGTTAATATAATTATTGTATTAGTAGCACCATATATATGGTGCATGCAATATGCATATTTCAAACTTCTTGTTTATAAAGGGGGACCATTAGTGAGTACTGAATTATTTCTAAATGCTCATTACGAATGCAGTAGTAACAGTATCGTATATTTTTTATACATACATGCAAACAGTTTTGTTTTCATTGCCTAAGTCTTTTATCTGGTATATGGTTTACTTAGGACGGTGTGTATGTTTTCTACTCGCGTACCTATATTGACAAATCGGGATCCGGGCTATTGTGCGGCCCAAACTTACACCACGGACATTCCTTACACGGGTATTTGTGCGGCCGGTCAATTTTTTGGCCGGGTATTTATTCGACCGGATTTTGGTTACACGGACAAATTTTACATCGGCATTTTTTTCTCTTTTCCAAAGTTTTCCATTTCCATTTATTTTTGTATACAGTTGATTAGCATATCCTCTATCATTACTGGATCTTAAAAGTTCATGGTACTGTGCATTTCATGGACAAGTACAACAGTAAATTATTTAAGATTGGTATTACCATTTATTTGTTTCAAATATTTAATTGTTAATTCATATCCCTAACTGGAAGCAATTTCATCTCTGGATTTGTCAATACCATTCTTAGATTTATGCCAGATATAGGATATTTTCCACACTTAAGCAGCATTTAAGGTAAAATAATATTAACAATGCAATATTTGTAAGTAAAATGTCCGAAATGACATGATTAAACTTTAAAGAACAGCATTTTAATTTGTTCCTCATTGTGCTCTATGGTATTATTGTGTTCATATTCTCTACGTTAGGGCAAATTTAAGCAAGTGGATAAGATATCAATAGTTTCCTCTATCACGCAATCCATTATCAAATCACTTGAAATCAGAACCTCACTCAGAATTAAGCTGCAAACTATTACGGTATATTTAAACTATACGTGTAACGTGTATAAGCAAAGCAAGGCTTTTACAAAGCTTTTTTAAGCAGTTTAATCTAGTGTCATTGTCTGAAACCTGCCGTGCAATTTAATCATTTTGTTTGTTTAATATGTATTCTTTCCGTGACTAATCAAAGTGGCTGCATAGAACCCACGCATTTGTTATGGGGTGATATTTAATCTAATTGTCGCAGCAATTATTGTTTTTGTACGTTTCACCATCGTCTATAATGATACCCCAAATAATAATCAGAAAGCTGAAGAAAATATTTGCGAAAACGGGACATAGCTGGTAAATACATAATAAAATAACTCTTTGTTTTTACTTCCTTGAATTATACAACAATTTGTGCAAACCGGCGTAATTTAATTTTAGTACATTCTGACATGGACATCCTCGATATGACGGTTTGTTTCCAAATTAAATTATAATTTATTGTGGTTAGTGTTTTGCATTGAGGGTGTATAATGGATAATAATCACTATCATTAGAACTCTTGTCGTTTCTTAATGAATTTTTAGAATGCAGGAAGCCTGCGGTTTCCTCAATACGGTTATGAGATTTCGAAGGATGCTATGGTGTGATTATAAGCAAAATGTAATAATAAAATAATTAATCTTCTTTAATATTAGACTGCTGTTCCGGTTCAGCGATGTCTTATTTAATATGGTAGAATGCAAAAAATAACTAATAAATAACTAACAAATTGTCCTTTTATTGGTGGATGTAATTAGCAACTATGTTTATGTTAAACTTAATTATTCCTCAAGAATTTTTCATGAGGTGATTGGCTCGCATTATTTACATTTATTTGCATATTTGTTTTTATTTATTACATCGTCCATGTATTTATATGCCACCACCACCGTATTTAATCGTGGTCGTCTAGTTCAAGCTAGATGTTCAATATTATTGTTTGGTACATATGTAGGCATGTTTAACATTGAATCTGTCAATGATATTGCATTTTACATTTCGTTGGTTTTGTCGAAATCAACCTATATTAAATTTCTCAATTCCAGAAAAACTATACTTCACTTGAGTCTTTACATCAACTATATACATGTAACAGTAATGGGCCCGTTTATAAACAGGATCTATGGCAAATCAGTTTCATTATGCGCATTGGTTTTAGATTTCACGCCAAATGTGAAAGAATAAAATTATACAGCATTTTGCGTGAACAATTTAATAAATAATGACCATCCAGCAAAACCCTTTGCGAGTTGTACATCCATAATATGTTAATAGGTTTGGCATTTCTCATTTTTATCTTACTGCTAGCTTTTTCGCTCCATCTCCTATACCAGAATCTCACAAAGACGAAATATGAGTCACTTACCCAAATCTGTTTAATTTTCCAATTGATTTACACGTATGTAAACAAAGGGACGGATTATAATTAAATATTCAAAGAAAGTGTAAAAACACAAATTTGAAGCTTTTTTAACCCGTCACAAAATATTGACTATAATGGTATCGAAGTGTATAATATTAGAAAACAGTTACATTCCTCTCCAGGATATATACATACATAAAAGTGAATATGTTTCCAATTTGACTTTGCCTTCATCAAGTAAATTGTTCGTTTTAATAATTGTTTTAAAATCCATATTGTTTATGTCATACGGATGAATCGTTAACATAATATTATAGTTATCGAACAACGCTGACCATGCTTGCATGAAAAAAAACTTTCAATTCGGCTGTCATATACATTTTGATTGCAACTGGAAATAATATATTTTAACTTTTAGTTTTGTTTTTGGTAATTTTCCACCAGAGCTTATATCCTTTACAAATTGCTCATACTGTTTGAGGTTTCTGTTCCCTTTCTAAAACAAGATGGAATAATATACACATATTATTTCATTTTCCAGGAATTGTAATGCTGCAGCCCTCAATTTCGTAATTTCGTTCTTGATACACAGATTTATTATAGTGTCATGTGTATGTAGCTGGCAGGATGACAGAAATTCCACATGATAGAATGATAGCAAGATAACCAAATCTATTTTTCCAACACTAGCAATGCCTCCTGGATTCGTGTAATACTCAATACATCTACCCAAAGAAAAATACAAGCACCTCAGTATCTCTGTTTAATGAAAAGACACTCATGTCATTCAATAGTCATTACTCAGATCATTAGTCAGTAGCGTATTTTGTCCAAGAATTTAAACAAAAAAACAAACCAGACCACATTAAATCAAGCAAGAGATTCCATTTCAAGAACTATATTGTTTCTACAATAATAAATTAGTTCATGCGACAAACATCAGTTGGTTTACAAGGTTTGTAATATTATCACCGCGGTATTCATTTGGCAAATGCATTCCAACCAAAGCCCAGGGAAGAAGTAATAATTTGTAATCATCAAGAAATCTAATTGGTTGCCCAAGTAACAAATTTGTAGGGAAAGTGAAAGACTCCCACCAACATTGTTTCCTGTGCTGTTTGTATAGTCTCATAAATAGGATGGTCACTGTTGCAAGTGTAAAAAATAGAAACCAAGTGAGCCAGTCGAAAGCAGAAATAAAACCCATGACTGATAAACTTCTCACTTTACGAAGTTTTGTACATGACAGAAAGTACATGGAATGTGGGGAATCGATTGTCACATAGTGCATAGGCGATGGTGATTCAGCGTTGCTAACCACGGGCACTAAATATTGGTGCAAACTAGTCTCATCTTTGAACTTGTACACCGTGCAGTTTGGAAATATGGTCTCCAAAAATTTGGTAGTTTTTAAGGTCGAATGGCCAATAACTAAATTATTTAAGCCGTTTAAGCTTAATTTCCATAGGTCCAACATGGACGTAAATTTCTCAGTAAGGTATTCCGTCCATTCCATTTCTGCATATCTTCTAAATATTTCGTTAACCTTGGCCCTCGATTGCTTCATTTCGGCAATGTGCTTGCCAAAATAAGGCATTGCTCTTTCGAAGTACTTTTTACTAGAGTACTCAAACGAGACCGTGTAAGTTGATTTTACAGAATAAGCATGCTTTGGTTTTAAGTATGCGAGTTCATACAAAAGCTTCACCGGTGCTACTACAGGCATCAGATGCTGTAGATAGTCATCATAATTTAATGTAAAGAATATTGAATTCCATCTCGAACTTGAGTGGGTTTCCAATTTTCTTTTTACATGAATGAAAAACCAGAAGTAGTGCACTATCCCTTTGGCCGTACCACCAGAACGAATAAAGTCTTGAGAAGTCGGAGGCATGATATATTCCTTACGGTCTGATGAATCCCTCATAATTATATTTTGTACCCCGCAACTATTACATGTATATGGATCTACGTATAGTTGGCTGACACACGTCTGCTTCCGAAGTAATGAATCCTTAAATAGAAAGTCGGATGCGGGCAGTATAAGTTGCCAATTTTGATTCCCGTTACAAGATACTGACCCCGATGTATTTAATTTGTACCGCAACAGTGAGTACACCAACGGAATTTGTAAAGGAATAATATCGTAAGATCCTTCAAAACCTGATTTTCCGAATCCATCAAGATGATTTATAATTAAATGAACGGTGCACTGATCGAACGGATTGAGATGATTTCCGAAATCTAATCGCCTTCCGAAATCCAGTGCAAGTTGCGTTAATTGAAGAGTGGCATTTAAGAAAATTTGATGTAGACATGAAGCACTTAAGAAACTCATAAAACAATGTACAACTTTCATTTTCACAAAACGGATATACATTCGATTGAATCACACAGTTTATTTTTTTGCGTCCAAAATTCTAAAATGTTCCGCGTTTTTGTTCCGCCGAATAATTTGATTCTAACACTTTAAATATTAAACTGCAGCAAAGAAATATACACAAAAGGAGATATTTATACCGATAAGTATTCTTTTTGCAAATGAATCATCTACCTATCCACGCAACAAATTGTGATTTTTCTCCAGTGAAGTATATCCGTATGTGTCATTATCGAGCAAGAGATGAAGACTGTTCAAAATATACCCTAGTAAAGTTTTCATACCTACCCTGTCAATACCCTTATGTGACTATTGATTTCTCGTTTTAGTAGTGGATCGATAGCTTCATTTCTTCTGCGTATGACGAACTTCCTGTTGTAGCCCGCTATTGTATGTAGGTTAGAGTAAAGCTAATCCATGCAAAACTAATCCTACCTGTGTAATTTTCCAGTTGCTTTTTAATATCTTCTTATGGTGTTTAAAATGCTAAACTAAGCGGACAATTTAATGTTTTGTGGAATTTATTCGATAAAACTAAACGAAGTATTTATATGCTTTTAGCCAAAGATACAAGGAAGATATTGGCAAAGGTTACATGTCGAGCGTCGAGGTGAAATACATTTGTTTTCAAGTTACCATGCCAAGATGCTAACGTCCTGAAAGGAAATTAGATTTTATGATTAAGACGAATATATTAGTATCGTGCTCGGTATTCCGAAAATATGCTTTAGGATATACTTTTCATTATTACGTCCAATGAAATAGCAGTGGATGTATACCCTGTCCAGAAATACAAGTAAAGGATAGTGTCTGTCACTATTTCTGCTCTAGCTCTCTATACACTTTTTCCAAAGTATTTGCGGATGGTGGCTACAGAAAAGTAATTATAAGCCGACAATTTAGGAAAATCATAATCAATTCTTTGAGGATATGATATCAAAAATGATTTTTTTATTTTCACTTGCTCGATACTTGAAAGATCCAAAATATCCTAAATCCTAAGACCCTAAATACTAGCAGTATGGATATATGTATTTATTTTACGTGTCTCACTTGTAATAACAAATTATATAATTCTATATTATAAATCAAAAACCATCTTTCAATTTTTATTTCCATTGATGTACAAAGGATTTATAAAAGTTTTGCTTATTTAATATTAATTATTATAATCAATTTTTGTTAACATATCGCCTCACGGCTTGTTCCTTGTAGCATTATTATAGACTCAATATTTCGAATACCACTTAATATGTCTCGGTATTTAGTATTTAGTTATGTTCCAATTATTAAGCATAAGCATCTCTTGTATTACTGCAAACAAATTTACATTATCTTCATATACGTAATTGTTTAACAATAATATTCACTTTTACATTGTGAATTTTGGAAGTTTGCACGAACAACTTTTTGAGAAGGACAAAACGGGTATTACATGCTCCCCTTTGTTATTAAAATATACGCCACAACATTAGAAAGCATAAAACATAAACCTTGGTAAATCTTAATAATATTATATTTTAATTATGCGACATACAGAATTTTTCAATCTAAAAATGCTTTGCAATCTTGAAATGGCATGATGTTTATCATCTTAAAGGTAATCGTGGTCTTGATTTAGAATATTGAATACAATAAAACTAAGGTTGAGTTGAATGTAAATCTAATAAATCCATCCTAAACATTAGCCAGTTATGTAACAATTAAAGTTGTAAAATTTAAATGCAGACTTCACTCAGGTCAACTACTTCTTAAATGCATTATCAATTATGCCACTGGAAGACAAATGGGATAGGAAGTACGTACATGAATATCATTTCGAATAATATATTTTACAGGCATTGCATTAGGAAATTTTCTGGCAATGACATCTTTACAATTTTGGAAATGTTGTGGAATTTGTTGGGTGGGTACACTCTCGTCTGTGATAATCAGTTGGTCCTGCACCTCCTGATAATAGA